>CAUYPK010074223.1:0-28843 GCA_963574355.1 Loris lydekkerianus
GTAAACATGAAAGAGGTAAAGTCTCCATCTTTCTTTAAGGCTGCATAGTATTCCATGGTATACATGTACCACAGTTTGCTAGTCCATTCATGGGTCGATGGGCACTTGGGCTTCTTCCATGACTTAGCAATTATGAATTGAGCTGCAATAAACATTCTGGTACAGAATTTCTTAATTCTTAATTTCTTAATCTCTCTCATTTTCAGTTTCCATTTCCATAAATTAAGACTAGTAATTCCTACCTTTATGAGATGGCAATGATTAGAGGTATAAAATGCCTAACACAATGGTTGGTACATAGCTACTAGGACTTAATCACTAAAAGTAAATATCACAGATAAATGAATCAGGACACAACACGCCAGATTGAAAAGACAGCCTATATCAAATGTACTTGGAGCAAAGTGCAAACAAGAAAAAGAAGGGAAAGATGTATAAACATGGAGAATGCACAGTGAAGCACTTTTAGTTTGATGTATTTTTCCCTAAACCCCGACAGCTTTTGATGAAGAACTTGCTTAGTTTTCAGCTGGCAGAAGTTTGCAAATGATGGGCAGCTCTGTGTATAGAATAATGCATATGATATGATATAAGATAATCTTGGCTCATTACTATTTACTTGCAAATGTCATACAACTGGCTTTTTAAGTTTGTGTGTGTGTGTGTGTGTGTGTGGGTTTTGCATGTGTGAATGTTTGTGTGTGGGCAAGTGTGTGTACAAACCTACACCATAGGAACCCTCTAAACAATGGCTCAGCAGTTGATTAAGATGACTGGTTCCCATGAAACTGTGCTAGTGTTCCATAGCATCCTAGGTATAGCTCGTATTGTCTCCAAACTGCAAGTTCCTGGAGGCCCAGAATTGTGTAACTCATTTCTGTTTTCCTTGCATGTAGAATAAGAGTTGGTATATAGCAGATGGTCAATAAATATTTGTTATATAAATGAACGAGTGAATTAGGAGTTAACTATGTTCCATATATGTGCCACACACTCCCATGCCTAGGGCCAACTTTCCATTTAGTCTGGCTATTGAGTCATATATAAACTATAGGTTATTAACTATGAGATATCAAATTTTCTTAAGTAGTAAGTTTGACAGTTGATATCTCTGACATTTCACTTTGACTTCACTTCTTATTTTTATTGCAAAGATACTTTCAAATGCATGTTTCGGCTTGTGATTATCTTTCAAACTTTTTGTAGAGCAATTTTTATAAAACAAGTCAAATGGACAAGTCAAAAATTCATGTTATTTTAAAATATGAGTTCCTGTCATGGAACTAATGAATCACAGACAGCTCAAAATATCAATGAAATGTTTGGGAAGAATGTGGCTAATGAACACATGGTACGCCAATGATTTGAGAGTTTCCATGTTGGTGATTTTAATCTTGAAAATGAGCCATGTGGCAACTTGAGACCAAGGTGGATATTGATGACCTGAAAGCTATAGTGGAAACAAATCCATCTCAACCTATGGGTGGATTAGTAGCAAGGTTTGGCTATTCCAACAATACTGGACTATTTGAAACAAATTGGCAAGGTAGAGAAACTGGATAGATGGCTTCTGCAGGCATTCAGTGTATCAGAAGACAAATCGTTCAGAAGCTTACCTTTCTTTGTCATCACTACGAGCCATTTCTACATCATATAGTTAGATATGATAGAAAAAGATTCTTTCTGATAATCACAAGCATTTGACACAATGGTCGGATAAAGATGAAGTGCTGAAACACAGTCCAAAACTCAATATTCATCAAAAAAAGCTAATGATGTCTAGAGGTCCAGTCCTGGTACTACCCACTACAGCTTTATGAAACCTGGTCAACTGATTATAGTGAATATCTACTGCAACCTAATGGGGGGAATGATGAACCTAATGGGGGGAAGAATGCTTGTGATTAAGGAATTGAGGTTGGTTAATGGAGACAGACCAGCGCTTGGCCACATGTCACACAAATGAAGTTACTCGATATATAGAATCTGTACTTGGAAACTCTCTGTCATCCACTGTATTCACCAGCTCTTGCACCGACTGACCACCACTTCTTCCAGGCTTTGGATTACTTCTTGCAAGAAAAAATACTCAATTCCCAATAGGTTGTGGCAATCCCCTCACGCAATTTCATTGCTACTCGCTCTGTAGGCTTCTTTGCTGCTGGCATACACAAGCTGCCAGGAAGATGGCAGAACTGTGTTGACAATTTGGGCACCTGCTTTGACTAATTGTACTGTCTCTTGTTTGAAACATAATAAACTAAAATTTTGATTCAAAATCA
Organism: Loris lydekkerianus; assembly: GCA_963574355.1. Lineage (NCBI taxonomy): Eukaryota > Metazoa > Chordata > Mammalia > Primates > Lorisidae > Loris > Loris lydekkerianus. Next base: position 2,283 of record CAUYPK010074223.1, read on the forward strand.
GACACTTCAAATTTAATGTCTGGGTTTAAGTTATACCTTCAAAACAATCCATAACAAGGCTGTTTCAAGGAAATCTCTGTGATCCTCTAACTATTCTGTTCTTTGTTACCTAGTATGAGACCCGTGGCTACAGAAGCCCTCGAAATGTGGCCAATCTGATTGAGGAATTGAATTTTGAATTTCATTTTATTGTAATTTAAATGTAAATAGCTACATCTTGGCTCTGTGCCCGTAACTCAGTGGTTAGGGTGCTGACCACATGCATTGGGGCTGGTGGGTTCGAACCCGGCCAGGGCCTGCTAAACAACAATAACAAAAAAATAGCCAGGCACTGTGGCAGGTGCCTGTAGTTCCAGCTACCTGTGAGGCCGAGGCAAGAGAATCACTTAAGCACAAGAGTTTGAGGTTGTTGTGAGCTGTGATGCCACAGCACTCTACCAAGGGCGACATAGTGAGACTCTATCTCAAAAAATAAATAAATAGCTACATGTGACTAATGACTCCTGTGTTGATCAGCAAGACTCCAAAATCTTTTACGTTTGTCATGTCTGGCTATCACAACGCCTGGCTATTTTTTGTTGTGGTTTGGCTGGGGCTGGGTTTAAACCCACCACCCTACCCACTGAGCCACAGGCACCATCTTGAAATGCACCATTCTTAATACAGCTCCTGGGCTCAAGCACTCCTCCTGCCTTGGCCTCCCAAAGTGCTAGGATTATAAGTGCGAGCCACCATGCCTAGCCTGAAGCTTGCATTTTTTTTTTTAATAGAGACAGGATCTCACTCTTGCTCAACTTGGTCTGAGTTCAAGCAATGCAACAGCCTTAGACTCCCAGAGTGCTAGGATTACAGTTGTGAGCTACTGTGCCCAGACTAAAGCATGCACTTTCAACCAAAACTTTGGTACATCATCCCTTCCAATTGGGCTTCCTTGTTCATCTATGGAAAAATGTCTACTTTCAGTGCTTAATAATTAAGGTATTTATAATTTTTCACATCTTTTATAAAATACATTGGAAAATGTACTTCACCATATTTCATGTTGCTTTGATTAAACTAGGCTTGATGGCTCAGCGCCCGTAGCCAGCCACATACACCAAGGCTGGCAGGTTTAAACCCAGCCTGGGCCAGCTAAAACAACAATGACAACTGCAAGAAAAAATAGCTGGGTGTTGTGGTGGGCACCTGTAGTCCCAGCTACTTGGGAGGCTGAGGCAAGAGAATTACTTAAGCCTGAGAATTTGAGGTTGCTGTGAGCTGTGACACAACGGCACTCTACCAAGGATGACAAAAGTGAGACTCCGTCTCAAATGAATAAATAAATAAATAAATAAACTGGGCTTGATTATACTATAAGAAAATACAGAGTTAGATGAAGTAGGCTCTCCATTTAATTTAGGATTCTTGTCAATTTACATCACTCCTTTGCTAAAAATCCTTCAACCGTGATCACTAGAGATATTTTAGTCTTTTGGGGCTACTATAAAAATACTGTAAGCCGGGTAGCTTATAAACAACAGAATGAATTTCTCATACTTCTGGGGGCTGTGAAGTCCAAGCTGACTTGGGTGACTGAGGCCCACTTCCACACGGAAGGTACCTTTTATCTGTGTCCTCACATAATAGAAGTAGTGAACTCCAGTCTCTTGAGCTCCTTGTAAAGGCACTAATCCTATCAAAAGAGCTCCACCCTCATGACCTAATCACCTCCAAAGGCCTCACCTCCTATGCTATCATGGGAGAGAACAGGTTTCAACATATGAATTTTGTGGGGATGCAAACATTTGGTCGATAGTAGAAAGAAAAAGCCAAAGTCCTTATAAAACTAGGCACAAGGTTGCTAGCAATTTGGATTTTCTCTTAGCTCTCTCATCTCTCTTCCTACCATTTCCCACAGACTTCTGCCTCTAGATATTTGCTCAGATGTTACCTGATTTGTTTTATCTTTCTTCCTCCAACTTTGAGGTGGTATCCAAAAAAACTACACATACAACGTGGTGAATTTGGACAGATCTATACACTCATTACCATCACACGATCAGGGTAATGAACATAACCATTACGAAGAACATTTTCCTTGTGTTTCTTTGTCCTTTTTTCTTTCTTGGGGGGTATGCATGTAGACCTTAACAAAATTTCAGGTGCACAATATAATGTTAACTGTATGCACGGTGTTGAAAAGCAGATCTCTGGAACTTACTCATCTAGTATAACTGTAAAATGTTACTTTATTGGCTTGGTGCCTGTGGCTCAGTGGTTAGGGTGCTGGCCACATACTCTGGGGCTGGCGGGTTCAAACCCAGCCTGGGTCTGGTAAAAACAACACTGACGACGACTACTACAACAACAATAACAACAAATAGCAGGGCATTGTGGTAGGTGCCTGTGGTCCCAGCTATTTGGGAGGCTGAGCATTGAGGCAAGAGAATGGCTGAAGCCCAAGAGTTTGAGGTTGCTGTGAGCTGCGACGTCATAGTACTCTACTGAGGGTAACAAAATGAGACTGTCTCAAAAGAAAAAAAGTTACCTTATTTCTTAGGCTTCCCTGGCCACCCCTTTCATATCTGATAAAACTCACCCTGCCCCCGCTCTAGCATACCTTGCCTCTCTCCCCTTTATTTTTCTTGTTTTTAAATAAGATATCTTGAGTGAAATCTCCTGTTTCTTTTTCTATAGTATTTGTCATCATCTCTATTTTATTTGCTAAATCTCCTTCCAAGTCAGTAAAAGGATAATTATAATCTCTGCTGTATCCCTAGCAGACTAGTATCAATATTAGAGAAAATACTCAAAACATATTTGCTGAGTGAATTGTATGACAAAGTATAGCATTTTGGTGTGTTCTTTTGCTTTAACCTTAAAATGTGTAAGTTTTTTATGTTGAGCACTACAACTTTGTAATTACCTCTCATAGATCTATTATATTATCCACAGGTAATTCACTAATCATAGTTTGCTATTGAGAATTAATTTGTCGCCTCTCCCACTCTGTATTCTTGGTAGTTGCAAAAGTGGAATTTAAAGTTCCTTGCAGGTCCCTCAGAGATTTAGAGGAAGTGATCTGCACTTTTATTGGTCTCTGTAGAGCAGGACTATCATAATAGCATTAAAAGTATAAGAACAAAATTAATTAGCAAATTAAGTCACCATTTGTACCTTTCAAGTGGTAACACAAAATATAGAATGGCAGATTCCCTTTGTTTATAAAAGGACAAACAGTAAGATGGCAGGTCTTTGGGCATTTAGAAAAACTGTTTTTCTTTCAGATGGCTATAAGGCTGAGCACAAGGTAATGGCAGGAGCATTGTTATGGGAGTGAGGGTCTCAGCTTCGTTGGGCTGTAAAATGAGCAGGCTGGAAGTGCTCTGTTCTTACCATTGACCTCTAAAAAGTCTGCAAAACTGTTGGAAGATAAAGCCATGGAACTACCCCATGTGCATGAAAGTTATATTTCATAGTTTCATATATTATTGCAACTGATTAAATGCTCCAAGAAGGACCCTTATAGATCTATAATACCTAGGTACATAAACTTAGTTTTAATAGTTTAGTTTTTCCAGTTAAATGAAAAGTTTTTATATCACTAGTATTTAAAAGTGTAGATAATATCTACAGACGTCTATAATTTAAAGGACCCTCATAATAATTGCATTTTACTCTGATTCATTAAGGGATCAATTATCCAGTTGGTCAACATGTAAGTCCCCTGTAGCTCTTTCTCATTTTTGAACACAAAGAAAGGATCAAATTCCAGTTTGTGGCTTGTTTATAAGCTTCAAAGACATTATAATCAAAGGTTAAAATGAGGTTTGGCACTATTTGGAAGTTTCTGTTTTGGGGGCTAGTCTCACCAGTAACTTGCATTGAGAAGTATCAGTAGTACTGTAATTGAAATCAGTGTTACTGTAATTGTGAAATCAAATCATTTCACAAATGTTAATATTTCATACTTAATACATGACTGTATTGTATGATACAATGCTTCTTAAAAGCTGTTGAAAAGAAACTAAAAATAAAATTTATTCATCAGTTAAATCATATTAACCTACAGGAGAAATTTCCTATTTCTATACTTCTAAATTCAAATTAATATTGGAGCAGTATTATTACGTCAGCTATGGCACCAAGGAGTGGGTTTTATAACCAATTCCTTAAATCAGATAGAACACTGGCTGAACGCTGTGTAGATTCTCTGGAGTTTAAGAAGTTAATCTCTATCACCAATCCAAATTCTGGCATCCTTATTTACTATTTCACGAATATACTATACCTTTAATTTATTAAAGAGAAAAATCAGACTTCTAAAATACAACAAAATAATGGAGCTCCCACCCCCCCACCCCCGCCCCGTCCCATGGTATTTTTAACAAAATCACAGCCCTTTATTTTTCATGAACTTTAGGTTTCAGCCTGATTTGGTCTAGAGTATTTCCATAGGACTAATAAGATCAAAGTGTATGACCTAGCTGGGTCTCATCTTCACTGTTAGCTATTGGGGACTTCATAACCAGATGACTAGGCCCTAAAATGGACAGAATTAAGTCTTACACAAGGGCTGTCTTTTGGGTAGGAATAGAAAACTTAGAAATGCAATTTCCGAAGCTTATTCCAGGGGTATTAATACCATAAGAATAGATACTATAAAAAAACAAAACATGCTATGAAAAGGCTGATAAACAACGTTTTGCAGTACAGAGCACCGCCATCAATTTCCAGGCCTTGCACTAGGTGTTGTGGAAGAGACAAAAGGCAGGCTCTGCCCTCGCCCTTCAACTTAAAATTCAATTCGCAAGGCAGGACTTAAAAAAATTAACCTTAATGCAGTATTATGCAGAACTAAAAGCCCTCCATATAACCTTTGCCAATTTGGGTTATACAAGTCAAAACTAAAATATAATTTTAAGGAGTTTTAAACGAATAGCTGGAGAAACATGTAAGAATGAAATCTAAGATGGAAGAAAAGGTGGAGGAGTCGAGTTGAATTGCCAAGTTGAGGACTTAGGGAAAGCCTTTGGGTAAAGCAGTCTGCAGGCTGTGAAAGCGAAGAGCATAACGAGTATTGCCACCAAGAACTTGAAAGGCCAATAGACTTTGCAGTGGGCCGGTTTAACTGAAAGGCGGTTTCCATTTCCTCCCTTTGCTCAGTCCCAATTGGAAGCGCACTGCGCGGCCTGTGCTGCGCTCTCGGCCCCGGGTTCGGCGTGGGGGCGGGGAGGTAAGTACGGTAATGGGCGGGGCCGGGCGCGGGCGCGCTCCGGCTTTCCTCCTGTGATGCGTTCCCGTCAGCGCAGGGGGCGGGGCGGCTATATTACGTGCGCGGCGCCGCCCCTGCGAGAGGACGTTGCGTGCTCGCTCGCGCCAGGCGAGTCTCCGCGTCTCCCTCGCGAACTCGGTGAAAGGAATTGGCGCCGTTCGACACCAGGCGGATCCGCTCTGCAGCAGGAACCCACCTCCAGCCGCAGCCGCAGCCGCCGCCCGGGCCGAGGAGCAGCCGCAGCAGCCGCCACTAGTGGCCGAGCGAGCGGAGCCCAGTTTGAGCCAGCGCCTAGCGGTGAATTGGGGCCCTCACCATGAGTTCGTCGCCTGTTAATGTAAAAAAGCTGAAGGTGTCGGAGCTGAAAGAGGAGCTTAAAAAGCGGCGCCTTTCTGACAAGGGCCTTAAGGCCGAGCTCATGGAGCGACTCCAGGCCGCGCTGGACGACGAGGAGGCCGGGGGCCGCCCCGCCATGGAGCCCGGGAACGGCAGCCTAGACCTGGGCGGAGATTCCGCCGGGCGCTCGGGAGCAGGCCTCGAGCAGGAGGCCGCGACCGGCGGCGACGAAGAGGAGGAGGAGGAGGAGGAAGAGGAGGAAGGGATCACCGCCCTGGATGGCGACCAGATGGAGCTAGGAGAGGAGAACGGGGCCGCGGGGGCGGCCGACTCGGGCCCGATGGAGGAGGAGGCCGCCTCGGAAGACGAGAACGGCGACGATCAGGGTTTCCAAGAAGGGGAGGATGAGCTTGGAGACGAGGAGGAAGGCGCGGGCGACGAGAACGGGCACGGGGAGCAGCAGCCTCAACCGCCGGCGACGCCGCAGCAACAGCCCCAACAGCAGCGCGGGGCCGCCAAGGAGGCCGCGGGGAAGAGCAGCGGCCCCACCTCGCTGTTCGCGGTGACTGTGGCGCCGCCCGGGGCGAGGCAGGGCCAGCAGCAGGCGGGAGGTAAGAAGAAGGCGGAAGGCGGCGGAGGCGGCGGTCGCCCCGGGGCTCCGGCGGCGGGTGAGTGCTGCGTTGTACGTTGCGCGCGGCGGGAGGCCCGCGCGGGTGGGGACCTTGCCCCAGGCCTGCCGGAGCCCCGTAGGGGGAGGGAGCCCCGGGCGGGCGAGGGCCGCTGCGCTGCAGGAGGACGAGGGTGGCGAGGGGGAGGGGGTACGGGGAATCCCAGATTAGCCGTGCGGCCTCGGGCTCGGTGTGTGTGTGACGGTGGTGGCAGCGCCTCCATTATGTGGCTCGGAAGCCGGGAGGGGGGTGCTGCAGCTGCCGCTGGAGGGGGAGGAGCCGCGGGCGGCGGGAGGGAGCCCCGTCGGCCCGCGGTGGCGCCGTCGCGCTGCGTGCGCGCTGTGCGGGCACATGTCTCGGGGGGAGGGGAGAGGCCCGAGGTCCCGGGGCGGGCGCGCTTTGGCGGCTCCTGGCCGCTGTATTGTGCAAGGAGCGCAGGGGCTCGGCGTGACGTCACTTCCGGCGGGAGGAGCCGGGCTGGGAGAGCGGAGCGGAAGATCAGTACAATGCGGCCGCGGGGAGCGCGGGCCCGGGTGGGGGAGGGGAGGCCGCGGCGCCGCTCGGCCCCTCCCCCCTTCCTGAACTCTAGTCCGGGATGCACGTGGGCTCTGGGCCTGGGCCGCTATTTTTCTTTAGCTTTCTCGAATCGTCGAGTAGACTGGCAAAATTAGTAACGTCTTTAGACTGCGTCATTGACTTCAAGGCGATTGTTCTTTGAGTTCAGATTTGATTCGTCGATTAAAATCTCACTTTTAAAAATTAAAAAGCGTGAAGTCGGGCTGCTTTCCGCCTCGATAGGGAAAAGGTGGTCTCTGTTTTTGTGCGCCTCGGGGCGTCTTACAGGGTCGTTGTGTGTTGTAGGGGACGGCAAAACAGAGCAGAAGGGCGGAGATAAAAAGCGCGGCGTGAAACGGCCGCGGGAGGATCACGGCCGCGGGTACTTCGAGTACATCGAGGAAAACAAGTACAGCAGGTAGTGCGCGCTCCCGGGCTGGGCCGCCGCCCGCCGGCGGGGCAGCGGCGTCAGGAGACGATTCTGTCTTTCAGAGCCAAGTCTCCCCAGCCGCCGGTGGAAGAGGAAGATGAACACTTCGATGACACAGTGGTTTGTCTTGATACTTGTAAGTGAAGCTGTTCTCCCCCCTTCCCCGTTATCAAAGTGTTCTGGCTTTGCTTTCTGTTTGGTGCCGGAATGTTAAAAGACTTAGGGCAGTATGTTGAACTTAAGTGCAGAAAAGTTAGGATGGTTTTTTTTAAAAAGCAGGGAGATAATGGCTTATATTCACACTCGAGGAGTTTAATATTTTGTTCGGCATCGGTTGTATTAATAACAGTTTTATATATTTCTATGACTTGGAGGTTCTCATTATTAGGAATGTAAAATTAATGCCAGCTTGGGACTAACTAATGGAAACTTGTAAACTATCGATAGCTTGTTCTTACAGGCTTCTACAATGAAGTAATTTCATCTTTTTGTGGAACTGTTAAGTGAGCTATTTGGGCTGGTTAAATATTACTGATGACTTTTCCCATTAGCACACAAGTATATTCCCTATTCTAAAAGACTGTAATATTATTTTTTCAATAACTGCTCTTTTGTTCTCAATTCCAGTTCAGTAGCTGCTGCTTTAACATAAGTTGATTTCTTCCAAAGACCTGGGGCAGCAGCAGTGGGCTATCACTGGGCCACTAGCTTTCTTCAGCAGCGAATGGTATCAATGGCAGCACTGTAAATACTGCTTATTTTCCCAGTTGGGTTGCAATTGAGTATGAGGAAGTATTGCAAACCTGTAAATGGGCTTTGGCTGTCAGACTTGTAATATTTTTTGTTGGAAAAAAGGTTGGTTTAGTTTATTGGAAAGCGCAGGACTCCTTTGTGATAAGTAGGACAAAAGGTAAAAATACGAGGTAAGGTGTCAAACTGTTCCATTAGACTTAAGGAGTTAAAGCTTAGATTTTTATGTTTTGTTGTACAAATTGTTCATATTCAGATTTGTAAGAGTATAAAAGTTAAAGCTTTGGATTCCTTACTGAATGTTCTTTATGGTTAGTTGAAACCGATAGTCATTTGAGTCTTCTAAAAGAAAAAACTATAGGAGTAGTTGATAGGAAGGTTTCACGTCAAATTCTGTTAGCTTAAATATTGTTAGGAATAGGTGAGATACCAAAGCAGTGGTTCAGGAAGGTAGTGCCATTGTCATAGACTTGTAACAAGTCAACTAGTAAATCAGTTTGTTAAATGCTATATTGGGTTCAAACATGGTTTGAATTCAACAAACATGGTTTGTTGAATTAGAAATTTTACCAATGATTAGGAATTTTAGGAGCAAAGTTAATATAAGGAAAATTGTCTTCTCATTAGTAAGAACTCCCTAAAGAAAACAGCTTTCCAACTTGATTGCAGCTGTCACTCAAGTGCTAACTCTGAGTGCATGCTAATGAGCCAGTGACCCTTAGGTAGCTAGGTTAAAGACACTTTGGATTTGGATAATCCAGGAAGTGGTTAATCCCTAATTGTTAGTAACAGGCAGACCTGGGGAAGAAGTACCAAGGACCTAGAATGCTGTAATACTAACAGCACTAGATGACCAAGTTTGTACTTTGTAGACTTAAGCCATTTTTCAGAAATTTTAGGAAAGAATTAAGGACCTAGAGCCCTGGTGTTAACTAAGTGCAGCATCAACAGCTCATACTCATATTTTAAAATATTTGATCGTGGCCTCCCTTCACTTTTATTGTGGCACTGGTAAATTCTACCTGGTTCTGGCATGCTTCACTTTGATTTGCTGCTATCCTCTACTGCTTGCCTCTAAATCAAGGTAAAGAGCAGAGCAGGTATGTATTAATATCACGTCTTAATGTTTTTATAAACTTAAAAATACACACCTTAACATACACACATTAAGCTTTGATACCAGTTTCATAGGCAGTTTACTCTTCATGCGTAATTGAAGTGACTTCCTGGTGGGAGTGGGGCTAAATCTGAAATTGGAACAATGGTGTAATGTGTGTTTTATGCAGCATTAAGAAATACATGCACAAATTTAATAACCAAGTTTTGTCTACATAGCAGATACATTTACACTGGATATCAAATGAGTAATAATGATGTTTGATATAATTACAGATAATTGTGATCTACATTTTAAAATATCAAGAGATCGCCTGAGTGCTTCTTCCCTTACTATGGAGAGTTTTGCTTTTCTTTGGGCTGGAGGAAGGGCATCTTACGGTGTGTCAAAAGGCAAAGTCTGTTTTGAGATGAAGGTAAAAGAAATTTTGTGATATGATTTTAATTTAATTTTTTTTTTTTTTTTTTTTTTTTTTTTTTTTTTCCCAGTTTTGGCTGGGGCCTGGTTTGAACCCGCCACCCCCAGTATATGGGACTGGCGCCCTACTCCTTCAGCCACAGGTGCCGCCGTATTATTCTTTTTAATTTTTTTTTAAAGAACCTTTTGAGTTTTCATTTGCCTGACATAGCTATCAGTTTGCCGTGAATTAGAAGAGGGGCTGCTTTTTTGTGACAGACAAGTTTGTTACATCAGGATTTGGCATATAGAGCCATGCTATTTTATCAGGCACTCGAAATGGTCCCCAAAGAGCTTTAAAAGAAAATTTGGTTGGATCTTTTTTTTTTTTTTTTTTTTTATTTTTATTGTTAAATCATAGCTGTGTACGTTAGTGCAGTCAAGGGGTACAATGTGCTGCTTTCATATACAATCTGAAGCATTCTTATCAAACTGTTCAGCGTGGTCTTCATGGCATTTTCTTAGTTTCTGTATGTAGGCATTTGTATTCTGCATTTAGTAAGTTTCTCCTGTACCCATTCCAAGATGCACCATAGATGTGGCCCCACCCATTACCCTCCCTCCACTAAACCCTCCCCCCTCCCTTCCTCTTCCTTGGCCCCTTCCCCATAGTAGGTTGGATTTTTATTGTGTTAGAAAAACATGTATATTTAACTGGCTTTAAGTTGAGAATTGAGAACATGTGCGTTAAAAATCTTAATTGTTCTTTCAAATGTGAATTGACCAACTATTTAATGCAAAAACTTGCTCAATTTCAAATTATAGGCACTTATATCAATTTAAGTTCTTATAAATGTTTGGGGTGGTAAGGCAGAGTTGGGTGTCTTCTTTGTGTTACTCTATCTGAAATAAAACAGTTAAGGCTTTATCTTCCTTGGTTTACAGTTCAATCATTTAGTGATTTGACTTTTTAGGTTACAGAGAAGATCCCAGTAAGGCATTTGTATACTAAAGACATTGACATACATGAAGTTCGGATTGGCTGGTCACTAACTACGAGTGGAATGTTGCTTGGTAAAGTTGCCTTTTTTGACTACTGTAGTTTTTTTGTACGGTTGGGATCTGACTTAAGTATTTTAGAATAGAAGACATTCTGAAATGTTCGCCTGTTTTTATCCATTCTGTTAATCTTTTAGAGCAAGGTAGTAATAGCATATAGCAGGCAGGCACAGGCTAAATTTTAATTCTTATTCATGGTTGGTTAAGCTTAGGAGTGATGGTTAAAATAGTCATACCCATGACACAATTTGTCAACTAAGTTTGTTTATAGATACACACATGTTTCAGTATCTATATATTTCAGAATATATCTGGTATAGGAATACATAAGTCAGAATGTCAGATTATTCAATTTTCTACTCTTTTGTTTTATACCTTATATCTTAAGTAGTAAATATAAAGTAGGTGGGTCTGTTTTTAAAAATTAATTATTTCTTTAGGTGAAGAAGAATTTTCTTATGGGTATTCTCTGAAAGGAATAAAAACATGCAACTGTGAGACTGAAGATTATGGAGAGAAATTTGATGAAAATGATGTGATTACATGTTTTGCTGTAAGTTATAGCTAAAATTTCTGTGTATAAGTGGCAAGTTAACAGCTACGTCTAGGAATTTTTAAAAAGCTACATCATTGTTAGCCTGTAGTATGTTCTGTGACTACATGAACCAGCCCTAGGTTGAAGACTTCGTTTAGCAGTTGAATTGGGAGAATACAGGAAATAGTTTGACTGAAAAGTATTAAACACAAAATTGACCTGAAAATTTTGTTTTCCTAGACAATATTGTTTCTAGTTCTGGGTGTATATGTGTTTCATTGTCATAACCATTCCAAGACTTAACATTTAACCTAAATACATCTTACAAGATGTTTCCTAATAAGAACTTTAAAGTTTTTTAGAAAGCTTAAAGAAAGTAGGTCTAAACTGCTAAGAATTTTTTCCTATTTATAGAACTTTGAAAGTGATGAAGTAGAACTCTCCTATGCTAAGAATGGACAAGATCTTGGCATTGCCTTCAAAATCAGTAAGGAAGTTCTTGCGGGACGGCCACTCTTCCCTCATGTTCTCTGCCACAACTGTGCAGTTGAATTTAATTTTGGTCAGAAGGAAAAGCCATATTTTCCAATACCTGAAGAATATACTTTTATCCAGAATGTTCCTTTAGAGGATCGAGTGAGAGGACCAAAGGGGCCTGAAGAGAAGAAAGATTGTGAAGTAAGTGATTTTTTTTTTTCTGCCTGCAACTGTGACACTTAGTGTTGCTTTTGTGTGGCAGAAATGGTATTTAGAAGAACTGGATTAATCATAATTGCTCTCAGTGTAGTGATTTTTTTTTTTTAAGTAGGTTTTTTCCTTTTATGTGGAACATTAAACTTCATATAAATCCATTAACATAAGGACTATGAAAATTTAGATATTCCTTGTTAAGCACTGTAAAACTTCAAAAAAAAAAAAAATACTTTTCAATGTTAGGTGGCCTGTAATGAAAGTGAAATAACATTTTTTTTCTTTTCACTTTAGGTTGTGATGATGATTGGGTTGCCAGGAGCTGGAAAAACTACCTGGGTTACTAAACATGCAGCAGAAAATCCAGGGAAATACAATATTCTTGGAACAAATACTATTATGGATAAAATGATGGTAAGTAAAATGTTTAGGGCCCTATCTCAGCATTTAAAATATGCTGGGGCTATATGCTGGCGCGTGTGGTTCAGTGGGTAAGGTGCTGGCCCCATATACCGAGGGTGGTGGGTTCAAACCCACCCCCGGCCAAACTGCAACAAAAATAGCTGGGCATCGTGGCGGGCGCCTGTTATCCCTGGTACTCAAGAGGCTGAGGCAAGAGAATTGCCTAAGCCCAAGGATAAACTGTCTTCTAGTGGTTAAGCTTACCTGTTTTTCTCTATGACATAAATATATGGGTATATATATTTTGGTAACTCTTAAATATCCAGTAGCTAGAAAGGGTTGAGTAATATGGGGCCATGTTACATGAGTAAATGACCCTTTTTCTACAGCAGTAATGAATGAAGATGATACTTAAGTTATAAAATCTAAGCTGGTACTAAAGCCTTAACTTGAGATTCACCAATTTAAAGAACATTCTTAATTTTTTAAAATAACAGGTGGCAGGTTTTAAGAAGCAAATGGCAGATACTGGAAAACTGAACACGCTATTGCAGAGAGCCCCACAGTGTCTTGGAAAGTTTATTGAGATTGCTGCCCGGAAGAAGAGAAATTTCATTCTGGATCAGGTAAGCTATAGCTTTGAAGTTGAAAATGTTAAAAGTATGCTTGGGTTGGATATAGAATTAATGTTCAGTGTTATAAACTAAAATCATTTTTTGTTTTAAGACAAATGTGTCTGCTGCGGCCCAGAGGAGAAAAATGTGCCTGTTTGCAGGCTTCCAGCGAAAAGCTGTTGTAGTTTGCCCAAAGGATGAAGACTATAAGCAAAGAACACAGAAGAAAGCAGAAGTAGAGGGGAAAGACCTACCAGAACATGCAGTTCTCAAAATGAAAGGTGTGAAATCTAAGTCTACTGAAATTGTTTAAAATATTTTTTACTTTATATCTAAAAAGTGAATGTTTCTGCCATACATATTGTTTTCAGGTATTAAGAGTAATTCTTGGTAAACATGGTTATGTTTGGTTTACTTCTGCTTATTTTTAGGAAAATCTAAGCCATGAATAGGTATTATTTAAAGAATTAAAGCCATTTGAGATACGTCAAGAATGGGAAAGCAAGCACCCTATGTAGTCAATACTAATTTGAAACTAGTAGATGAGTAACTACAGGTTCATACAAGCGAAAATCACAATTAAATTCAGGCATGGGGAGGGGACTTGGGCTCAGTAAGTTCTCACCTAACAGTACAGTGTTGAAGTACTCAGCTACAACTCAGACAAACCCAAATAATCTTACCTGATTGTGTGTATCCTTCTATTATGTCAAAATGGAAAAATAAAGGAGGAAAAGGCCATTTAAGAATTGAAAGCTTTAGCATTGGAAATACTTGGTACATTGCAGTTTTTAGTTAATTTGATTTTGTTTCCTGCAGGAAACTTCACACTGCCAGAGGTGGCTGAATGCTTTGATGAAATAACCTATGTTGAGCTTCAGAAGGAGGAAGCCCAAAAACTCTTGGAGCAATATAAGGAAGAAAGCAAAAAGGCTCTTCCACCAGAAAAGAAACAAAACACTGGCTCGAAGAAGAGCAATAAAAATAAAAGTGGCAAGAACCAGTTTAACAGAGGTGGTGGCCATAGAGGACGTGGAGGATTTAATATGCGCGGTGGAAATTTCAGAGGGGGAGGCAAGTTAATTTTGACTGTTGTGGTATACTTAGTTCAAGATGAAAAAGAAGGGATAGTCTCACAGCCATGGGTTTAGCTAAATTTAACATAGAAAGTTTGTTCCACATTGATGCTATGCTATTAAAAATTTGAAGTATTTGTGTGATTGGCCATTAAATATACCTGTTAATTGAATGGTTAAACAATTCTTTATCTTTCAACATTGTTTTTTCAAAAAATGAAGGAATGGTTCAGAACACTTGACTCTTGTGTAAGTAGGTGCAACACAACAAAATGAAACTTTGCTTGTTTTTCAGCTCCTGGTAATCGTGGTGGATACAATAGGAGGGGCAATATGCCACAGAGAGGTGGTGGCGGTGGCGGAAGTGGTGGAATCGGCTATCCATACCCTCGTGGCCCTGTTTTTCCCAGCCGAGGTGGTTATTCAAACAGAGGGAACTACAACAGAGGCGGAATGCCCAACAGAGGGAACTACAACCAGGTAATGATTGAACGTCCCCATAGGGCACTGATAATATCTGCATAATTTTGTCTGGAAAGTTAAAGGCCTGTGTATAGATCTCAGTAATCGTAAGGAACATGTATAAGCTTTGGCATGAGGAAGAACATGCAGTCCTCAATGGTTGCAGCTGGTTATTGGTAATGGTAAAATGAGCCCATTTAATTTAGGGTTTTCAGGTATATTGACTAGCAAACAAGCCATGTGGATTTCTCATAGTGAATGAAAATCAAAACACTTAAGAAACAAGCACAGGATGCTCGACTTTGTTATTCCCCTTAGATTAGTGGCTAGCACCTACCTGTCCATTTCTGATCCCTTGTTATTCCCATTACCCCCAGCAACTCAACACTTTGGCTCAGAGCTAAAGAGCTTTTCCTTTTTGTAGAATTTCAGAGGACGAGGAAACAATCGTGGCTACAAAAATCAATCTCAGGGCTACAACCAGTGGCAGCAGGGTGTAAGTAATTTCTTATGTGCTTATGTGCATTAATTGTATTTTGAGTTGCTAAGAATCAGCCTTGAAAAAGATCTTGTTCAGACATGGAAGTGTTTGTAAGTGTTAATGGGCAAGGTGTGAATTGTGTTGCAGCTGATAGGTTGGAATTTACTATAACTTAATTTTTTTAATAAAGTAGTATTTAATATATATGGTTTTTTTTTTAACTACTAGTTTTAATTGTGTAAACTAACCAAGTCATGGCGTGTTTCTTTTGTAAAGTGTATTGATACTATAATGGGATATTAAAACTAAATGTGGTTTGATAGAAATCAGAGGTATGACAGGTGTAAATTTGTTTCCAGCAATTTACTCTGAATTAGATTCATTGTCATTTCCTAAAAGCAGTTTGAGTGGCTTATTGATGTTTTTTCTTTAAAAAAAAAATTTTCTCTTACAGCAATTCTGGGGTCAGAAGCCATGGAGTCAGCATTATCACCAAGGATATTATTGAATACCCAAATAAAACGAACTGATACATATTTCTCCAAAACCTTCACAAGAAGTCGACTGTTTTCTTTAGTAGGCTAACTTTTTAAACATTCCACAAGAGGAAGTGCCTGCGGGTTCCTTTTTTAGAAGCTTTGTGGGTTGATTTTCTTTTCTTTTCTTTTTTGTACATTTTTAATTGCAGTTTTAAAGTGAATCGTAAGAGAACCTCAGCATTGTGCACGATAAGAGAATGTGTCAGTATTTCAGGGTTCTACATTTTATCTGTAAAATGTGACTTTTTTTTTTATCACAACAAAAGTAAAATGTTGCTTTGTACCTGGTGTCTTTTATTAAGAATTTACTCCCCCCATTTCTCACAAAGAATAACAGTCGGGAGTCATTGTCACAATATAATAGAAATGTTAGCAACCAGATTCATGTAAGGACTAAGTGGTCCTCATGAATTGCTTAAGACTCTGTACTGCTCACATTACACTCCATCCTCTCTGTAGTTTGCCGGGTAGCAGAGGGGGTTAAGCCAAATAGTTTCTGACAATAGCTGGGAAGACTTTTTTCTTGAGTAACAGTGGAGTTCACGTAATTGGGAATGAAGATTTAAAAGTTGGAACTAAGATAGAGAAGATGGAGTGTATGTAGAAGGGCTGTTAAAAATGTAAATCTTGGTTGCATTATTTGTGGAGGCTCAAACTTGTGAAGGTTAAATACCATAATTTTTCCATTTGTTCTGCATTTTGATTCTGAAAAGAAAGCTGGCTTTGCCCATTTCTTATTAAAAAACTTGTTGTAAATCCAGTTGTCTAATGGGATCTATATGAAGTTAGCTATGTCTGTATGCCCTTCTCCCACAAAATACTGTATAACTAGTGTGCTTGTAGTAGTTAACTCCACCATCTTTGTAAGCTAATGAAATTGTGAGTCACCCATTTATATCTTAATTTTTAATCATGTCAGTTCTTGAATGGGTATCTCCTTAGCCTGCTGATTTCTTTTTCTTTCTAAAGAAAGTGGGTGGAGAAATTAATTTAGACGTTTGTTTGCAATAAAAAGAATTCATTTTACTCTTGTTTTGGGATTCTCGCCATCAAGGTTCAAAATCCCTTTATATAACTCCGAAAGAGGAGAAATCTTAAGTGTGTGCTTTCTGGACAGCTTATTCTTTACTCTGTACTTAGAACATTTAGGTTTTTAAAACTTAAATGTATGTTGACAAATGATTTATAATTATGAAGTAAAGTTGAATTCTTCCCTTCCCTTCCCCCTGACAACTTTTTAACATTTAATGAGGGGAAAAGGTACTGGCTGGGAGAAGCTAACACTGTTTACCATCTTTACAAAATGCTAATGGCTGTCCTCAACTGATTATTTTATATACATATATATGAGACATATGAAACTCTGGGAATAGGTGCTTTTAGAAGCCATCATGCAAGCCAGTCATTGATTTCACTACTACACAACACTGCTAACTTAACTGTAGCTATGTGATAACATTAGATCCCCTAATTGTAATTTTATTGGGTTTGCACAGAACACTTTTATCTACTCACTATGTGAAGTGAGGAATCAGGAGTCAAACTGTAGAACTAAAACTTGACTTCAGGATAGTGTTTTGTTGGTATTTTTTAGGTTGCTTCTGGTAAGTTTAGGTTTGCTGTATTTTGGATTGCTTAGAATTTTGTAGTCTTTTAAAAGAAGATTTTTTAACTTGAATTCATGCTTGTAGAAAATTTCTTGTGATAAACTAGAGTTTTAGATGGTGTAGATTTAACATTTTTAGAACAAAGGCTTAATCCTTAATTACCATAGGATATTGAACAGTTCAAGGTAGTGTCTCATGAGTTTGTGTCTTATTAGCGGTTAATGTTAGCGACCCTTGGCCTGAACTACTTTTCACTATACATTATTTTTAGGATTGCATAGATACTGACCCAGAGGAAATATTTAAACAAGATTCTTATCAACATTTAGGTGTCCTCAAGTTTTCCTTTGTGCCTTTTAAAAATCTTGAATATATCTTCTAGTTGAGAATTGCTTACTAAGGGATACATTTCATAACAGGAACAGGAAAGTAATGGTCAAATAACAGTAGGTAGACTATTAACGTCAGTATAGTCCAGAGAAGTTGGGGAGGAGAGAAAGAATAGGTAAAGCACTGTCCACAAAGTTGTTAAAATTTCTTAAGAAGCAATCAAGATTGGAATTAATAGTATTCTCTACATTTATGGGGCAAATAATTTTATAAAGTATTTAAAAAATTCAGAAAAGTGAATGCACCGAATAGCCAGTGAAGGGGAGAAAAACAGGTGAAAGAAATGCCAGGTGTTGGCAGAATGAGTTCTGTGAATGAGAAACTTGGTTTATGGCTTACCCAATTGAAATGCCATCCCTGTACCCCCAATAGCAAACAAATCAGAACAAAGACACAGCTTACTTACGAACAAATTGTGACATGCCCAGAGAAAACTTACTATGAGATTGCTTTTGGTTTAAGGGGTGCTTTTTAAGTTTGTAGATGTTTCATGCTCAATAAAAAATTAGATTGTTCAGCTACAGTAGTATGAAAACAGTATAGCAGCTAATAAGAATGCTCCAACTTAAATTGTAAGATAGAAAGGAAGTAAGTGAAGTTATGTAGAAAGTTGTCCTTACTGCTGTTAGGTTATATTGAACTCATTTAGCCTTTGAAGGGCTCTGGTTTTCTAGCTTGCAAAGAAAGCAGTGAGCAGCTTTTTCAGGCTAAATGTCCAGATAGCAAGATGTAAGGAAAGGAAGCAATATTAAATCCATTAAAAAATAAGTTCATTTGCCTAGGATATATCCTGTCTTAAAATTAGGAATACAAATCTAGGTGTCATGAGCACTTAGCAACAAGGTATTTAAGCTTCGAAGCAAGTTTCTTTGAAAATTAATTTCAAAAATTTTAAGAGGTTTTCACTTGGGGATTTTACGTTCATGAGCTGTGTTCTGTATTTAATATTTGCCTCACTTTGGGGAGTTGGATGATTCTGTAAAATTTGTTCTAATATAAATTGGCTTCTACTCTTAGGACCATGTCTATAATGGGTTCCTCTATATAAATAAATGCAATGGAATATTTTAATAAATTTTTAAGGCAGTGACATATAAAGACCTAATTATAGGTTTTGTCACAGCATTTTTTTTTTAAAGCCAAAACTAGAATAAAAGTTCAGTGAAAAATCCTTAAACAGCTCTTAGACTAGAGCCTCTTACAGTCTGTGGTATCTGTTACTGTAACTAAGTGATGTCTTCCAAAGTTCCCATTTAGGTCTAAATGTCTAAATCCTTAGACATTTATGTAAAATATTTTTTAAAAGTGGAGGGAACTTGTAGGAGGGAAGAATTATCTACTACTGAGCCCCCAGAATATTCATTTGAGATGTTCCTTTGAGAACATGACCACAATATTGTCTGCTTTGTCATTGTTTTAGAATTCTGGAGCCCTGAGATTGAGGTGTTCAGAATTTTCATGAAAAACTGGCTTTAAGTTTTTAACATTGTAATTAAAAAAAAAAAAAAAAAGGTTATCTTATGTAAAGGCCTAACCATAGGATGTGATACCTATGCAATGGGACTCAACTAAGAATTAAGAATAAATTCTAAGGGACTGTAAACATTACTGGTGTGAGCAAGAATCTGTTGACCTGAGGTCTCCCAAACAGTATTTGAATTTATTAGTCATGTAAACCACAAGTTTGTTCAAATTCTCAATCACTTGAACTTAGCCCAGAATGCTCACTTACATTGTGATACCCTTTGTGGACACCTTTTCTTGTAGTTTAGCTTTTGATTTTTTTGTATGGCCATAGCTATTCCTCACCTTTTGAAGGTGATAGATCTAGCTAGCTGGGTCAGTACTTGAGATTTTAGTTTTGTACACTGTTCTGGAATCATCTCCAAGTTTAATTTTTTAGCTATTATTAGAACTACAGGGTCATGTTTATAAAATAAACATTAAAAGTACTTTTGTCCAGCTCCCTCATGTTGGAGTGACTTAATTTGTTTTAATAACCCTTGCCAGTAACCTTGATAGTTAAAATTAAGCCTTTTAGATTTGAAGATGAGGTACAGTACTTAACAAAGTAATGTGTATCCTTTGAGTGTGTTGGAATAGATTAAAAGCCAGGGCTCCCCAAGTGTCTTGACATTTCCATTGTGTATATTTATGAAACAATTGAAACAACCCACCTTAATGTTTAGTTTTCATTATGTTCAGCTACATATATATATGCTACTTTATTTGGCATCACACTTAACGCCAATCTCAAATCGTGCAAAACAGCTGGACCTCAGAAAATAAGAGCATTTACATGGGAAATAGCTAAAAAATATTGTATGCCAAGACATACAGACCTTCACATCCTAGCCAATTGGCTAAAAGTATAAGTGAGCTTAATTGTCTCCTTAGGAACTTCATTAAGTCTGTAAGGGATAGTATATTGGATATATGTTAGGGAGAATTACTCAGAAAATGTATAACACCTATATAGTGGAATTAGTAGTTCCTAGGGAAACAAAGGATGAAGATAAGTGTAGGCAGAACACCTGTAAGTAATCACTGCTAGGTGAGTTTTTAGGACGAGGAACTTAGCCATGTTTTAATTTGTTATGTAATTATAGCCTAGGAATGTTTCTTTTTCATGCCCAGGATTCAGTATATACTTGGATATTGACAAGGAACAGGGGTTTTGCTTTTAAACAAAGCTGAATCTGGGCATGAGAAACTATACTATAGTTGAAAGTGATGTAAATGACACGCTAGGAATGTCTTGGGTTCAGTTCCTTTTTGTTACACCATGACAGTCACTGGTCTGTGCCAGTGGCGTTTCTCATAAGCACATCCAGCCTGTCTCCACTCCTGGAAGTTAAGACAGGGATTACAGGCTAGAAAACTAACCTGGCTTCTAACTGGTAAACACTGAAGTATTGTTTTGTGGCATGTTCTTTACTTTTCCTTTAACAGTCCCATTCCATGATCTTCCAGGAAGCAAAATCAGTTTTTCTGGTAAAATACACTTTGCAAACACATAAAGCATTGCCACAAATTGGTATCAGCCAAATTTTCAAGATAAAAAGCCATCAAGAATAGATTTAGTATAGACATCTAATTACCACTGAAAATGCTTTGAAAGTATTACAGCATACATAGAGAAGACGAGATAAAACTAACACTTCTCACGAGTGATTGGGGCTTACTTGAATGGCAACTGATTTTTTGAGGTAGCCTGTATCGGTTCTTTGTAAAGGGAAATGGGAGTGTCACGGTCAAATACAAGAATGAAAGGTTCCAACTTACTTTTTTTTTTTCTTTCTGAAAAGTAATAAAGCAAAAAGAAATGTGCTGATTTAAATTTCATCTCCTTTTCCTTAGTCTGTCCATGTGAATGTGCTGTGTGGAAGAGTTAAAGGGCCCAACTAAATGTGTTCCAGTGATTCCAATAGGTATTCCAAATTAATTGCTGCTTGTACATTTAACAGTTGTTACTTTAGGCTTCAGGATCACCTTAAGAGGACTCTTCTTGTTTTAAAAAGATGGGGGGGAGGAAGATTGGAACCAGATGGACAGATCATAACAGAGAAAAGGTGTTCTATTTTTCTTGCATACCACGAGTACTCGGTGGTTCTCTTAGTAGTTGGCATCCTCTTAGGTTTACTAAAAGATAACCTGAGTCATTTCAAGGGTAGATCCATTTTCTTGGTGGCTCAAATTCCTTCTTTTACATTTGCAAGATGTTTTAATATCCTCCCTACTTGTAGGGCTTTTAAAAATTAGCTTAATTTAAGATTCAGACTTTTGGAGTTTAAAGTAAATACAGTGTTCTAATATAAAACAATGCGTCTAAGATAGCTTTCTGTCCTTGGTTTCCTAAGGTCTTCTGTTGCATTTATACTAAATACACAAATACTCCTTAATAGCTTTTGAACTTTGGAAAATAAGTTGATCTTTTGAGATAATGAAGTGATATAGGGGCAGTGCCTGTGGCTCAGTGGGTAGGGTGCCTGCCCCATATACCAAGGGTGGTGGGTTTGAACCTGGCCCGGGCCAAGCTGCAACAAAAAAATAGCTGGGTGTGTGGCAGGCACCTGTAGTTCCAGCTACTCAGGAGGCTGAGGCAAGAGAATCACCTAAGCCCAGGAGTTGGATGTTGCTGTGAGCTGTGACACTACAGCACTCTACCGAGGGCCATAAAGTGAGACTCTCTCTTAAAAAAAAAAAAAGTGATAAAAATTCATGTCTTTGAAGTATATAAAATCAAATAGCAAGTAAATTTAAAATTTAAAGGCTTGAAGGAATTGGGGAGGTGTGGTGTGAGCTTTAATTGTGCTAGTCCCCAGAGCATTTCATTCTCACTACCTGAAAAAGACTGGATTGAGAAAACTCATCTCACTTAAAGACATTATTTTGGAGTGTAGTGGGAAGAGAGAGGACTTAGGTACTGTTGTCATTCCGAATGTATCTGTCAAGGTTTGCTTAATGAAATACGGCTCTATGCACAAATAAAAAGCAATAAAATGGCTTCTGAAGAGCAGGCATCTTTAGGTTTTCATAACTAATTCTGTTTATGAGAAAAATGTTGATAAAACTAGGAAAGGAAATATCTCAAATTAGCTGTGTAGATAGATGGTGTAAGGGTAAGGCATATTTTACTTCACATGACTTCATGATGTACGGGAAGAAACATTTCTATGGAAACTTATCCTTTAAGAAACAAGTATATGCAGAGCCTAGAGTGCTTTATCCCTTAAGGGTTTACCAGATAATAGCTGGCTTACAACACATAGGACTTAATTACTCCTAGAAAAAGCAGAACAGATACCAAGCATTAAGTGACAGATTTTAAAGCAAATAATAGAAACTTGTAACATTATTAGTATTTGCCTATTACGATCAATAGTAGCCTTCTCAAGATAGAAATACTCTGTCCTTGCTCTGGAAAATAGAAGAGTGAGGTGGATGCAGTGGTTGAAGAGCACTTGAATATATGCAACACATTTATCTGTAATGTTCACATTACAAACTTTAAAATGTTAACACTTTTAAAAATTTATTTTGTCCCATTATCCCTTTTAAGGAAAAGTTTGAAAACATTTTAAAATGGAACTTAATGTGCAAAGTAAGCTGTGTAAAATACCAGTATTTGGGTGGTAGAGTATATTGGTATATTATTGATCTGATATGACTACTGGACTATTTTAAGATGCTTCCAGAAAATAATTTTATTCTAGAGGACCAGTAAAAATCAGAATTATAGCAATCGTTTTAATTTTTCTACTTTCCTTATTAAGGTCTTCCGCTTACCCCCCAAATAGTGCATATCTTAACATGACTTTTAAAGGGGTGACTTGACCCCATCACAGATTTTTATCTAGGAATAGAAGGATTCAAACCCTATTTGATACCTAGCTCTTTGCTGAAAAGTGCATAAACAGGAATCCTGAATTTATTATATAGACCTCCTCGCATAATATAATCGAAGCAAAGGGAAACCAGCGATGGAGTAGAGGTACGTAGACTAAAGAGATGCTTGCAAATCAAATAATGGTACCAGGGATAGTCACAGTTCCTTGTTGAAAAACTCAGTCGATATAAACCAGAAATCCATAGAAAAGCTAGTTAATGTTAAATTCCCTAAGGTCCTTTTACTGAGCTGGAAAAGCAAAGAGGGAGGGGCAAGGGAAGGGGGAAATGCATAAAGAACTAGAAAGATTTTTAAAAGTAGATATGATAGATACGCCAAAAACGTTTTTAAGACGACTAATGACAATTCTATTTTAATCAGCTATTTAGCTGGTACCTACTGCTATATCACCTAGTGTGAAATTTCGGAATTAATGGAACAATGAAGGAAGCATTGCACTGGAGGCGTGGAAGGTGGGCGTGGAAGGTAGGTTGCTACTCAGTTTTAAGATTTGCAGAGTGTGAAAGTCTGGGTGAGAGGGGTACTGGGATTCCATTGGTAGTGAACATTAAATGGATTTAGTACCAGATACTTTGTTGGGAATGTTAAAGATAAAGGACGGTGTTCTGCCAACAAGAAACTTAAATTCTGTGCACTAGTGGTAACAGACACCAGTAAGTCAACTGTTGAAATACACTTTGGACATGGAAATTGTATGGCACAATAGAAATTAATTGGGGAGACTAGAAATGTCGAGACCAATTAATAATACATTTTGTAACATCTTAATAGCTAAAAAAAAAATACATCAGTCATTCATGATCATATAATGATAAATTATGTTACATCTTTGTTTTATCCAGGTCTCCAGTTTACACAAGAACTCTTCTGTGAAAGTGAACTAACCTTGTTACTGGTGAAGGTGTTGGAAATTTTACCACCTGAAAGATTTCTCTCTTACCCAGGGTAAGATGCAAATTGCAGTATACTAGAGCTAGAAGGGACTTCACTTAAATCTGATAGCTCAGTTTTACATGTTGCTACATTTAAAACATCTTTCCGTATCTACTCCAGTGCTATATCCTCTTATCCACAGATTCAGTCAACTGCAGATTGTGAAAGTATTGAGGAAACCAAACAGTAACAATGCAGCAACACAAAAATGTAAAATATAACTATTTACTTGGCATTTACATCGTATATTTGGTATTTTATAAGTAATCTAGAAATGATTTGAAGTATATGGGAGGCTGGATATAGCAGTGCATGCCTGTAATCCCATCTGCTCAGGAGGCTGAGGCAGCAGGATTGCTTGAGTCTAGGAGTTAGGAACTAGTATGGGCAATAAAGTGAGACATTCATTGCCTTTAAAAAAAAAAAAAAAAACCCGTGGGAGAATGTGCAAATGCTGTATTAAGAGACTTGGGTATGTGCTGCAGATACCCAGGGACGGACTACATACAGAAACTGAGCATATGTGGTCTGTCCATACAGTTTGTTAAATACCAGGTTATTGTTTAGTGTCCATCATGTTTTCCCTCATTCATGCAGAGTTGCCTATCATTCGGAATTTTAAATAGTTAATTTGGCTGTGGCCAACTAGACTGCACTCAGCTTTGGTTTGTGCCAGTGAGAGTGGACAGATCTTGTAAAATTGTTTTTCTGTTTAACCTTTTCTTATCAAAGTCCATCCCTTTTGTGGCTGTCAGATTAGAATCAGTAAAAATTTCTTAGAACATGTTTGACAGTGTCATTTATTGGTAGTTAAGGCATTTTGGGAAACTACAAAACTTATGCACCCTAATCCTCCCAGTGAAGCTAAAGAATGTGGGCATGGGAGCAAGCCCCACTTCCCCCTGAAGACGACTTCTTGCTGTATTTCGGTGGCTTGCCATGATACTTCAGAGTCAGAGTAACAGAACCAGTAATAATGGGTTATAATCCCATTGACTGATGTTTTTCCCCAGTAATTCTTTAGCATTTTAAGATTTTTTTGAAAAGTAATGTTGATACTTTTTGAGAAAAGTTTCATTGTCTTAGAATTTGTCCAGGATGAGCTTGGATGTTGGGTAATTCTATACTTGTATTTTAAAGGACTTTTTAATGGGATTTTATTAGTGTAACAATGAGTATAATTCTACAATTCTTCCATTGCCCCAGCCTACCAAATTCTGAGAATGTCTTTTATATACCATGTGCATATTTGAAAACTAATTTTACTTAAAAATTAAGACCTTGGATACTTCCAAAAAACACTAAGGGCACCTAGAAATAACTTTATATACTGCATTGGCAGTAAGATAACAAAGGCCAGAATAAATTGTTGACTTTTCATATAAGTGTGAACAAAAAAAAAGACAATTTACACATACTTTATTTACTTGATTGCCAGCTTATAGTACATAAAATGCTTTATGTGGTTAATCTCAGCTTTGTTCACATTGATTTTCTATGCTTAGATTGCTTAATTGCTGCTGTTGCTGTTGGTTTGTTTTGTTTCAGGATCAAGGTGGGTGCTTTCATACAGTATCTTATTTTTAATTCCTTGTCTGGCAATTCTTTCTTGGATTCTCTGCTTTGCATAATTATACCTACAATGGAACCTTGTAAGAAAAGAATATGAATAAATTATTACTATAAAGTTCCTATAGAAATAAGTTTGTGAAAATTATTGTTCTTTATATTATCACATAGTTTTTTAAAATGCTTACAGATGACTACCCCGAGACTAAAATGTGGAGTGCTATTTTGGAGTGGTTGTCAAATTGTAAAAATATATCAAACGAAGATTTCTATCAAAAAGAACATGTAAATGGAACCACAGTGTAACTTTATATGAAAGGAATCACAGAGCATGTACATAAGGTACTATGGGGTCTGTTTTGCTCAAGATAAGATGTATGAGGTTCATTTGTGTTTTATATTCATCAGTACCTGCGAACACATTCTTAAAGTAGCATTTTTAGATGTGATGAGTAAGAGTGATATAGGAATTCGGATGAGGGAAAAGGTTGAGGCCTTCCTAAATGAAGTGTAAAAGCCATTAATTTTGTTTTGTTTTAATAGGCTGTTGAATGTCATACATTAATCTGTTAAAGCAGTGAATGATATAAAATACATGTGTATATATTTAAAAGGTAAAGGCAGTGTGTCTTTAAGATTCACAACTCATTCATCATCACTGGAGGTTGGCATCTCCCAATAGGGGATGGCTGTGAAAAAAGCATATGTTTCTGTATTAGATAACATACAATCACGGATTTTCTTGAATACTTAGCAAACATACCAGCATCCTAAAGTCACCAAGATGAATCCTCCTACTCCAACATCACATGATCTTCTAATCCTGCCTATTGAAAATAAGCATAATCACTACTGCAGTTGATTAGAATACAACTATACATTATATAGGTAATAGTTACTCTTATGTAGAAAAAAATTATCAACAAAGAACTTTTTCAATACATAGAGAAGTAAAAAACAGATACTCACTAGTTAACAAAAAATGTCCAAGGCCAGCCACGACAGATCCTAATGAACCATATAATATCGAATCCCGTGCACAGGGAATGTTTTCAACATCTAAAATTCCTAGGAGCTTAAATGGCTAGGATTAGGAAAAAAAAAAAAAAAAGAATATGAAATTCCCAGGTGAGTTGACAAAGATTATATTACCATCTCCCTTGTCAAAAGATTACTTTTGGGGGGGGGGGGGGGGGCATTTTAAAGCTGTCCCAAAAATTGGGCTCAAGCAAACCTCTTGCCCTATTTTTTATTTAGTAGAGATTGGGGGGTGGGAAGTAGGTTTTGT
>CAUYPK010074228.1:0-43114 GCA_963574355.1 Loris lydekkerianus
AAAATGCAGCAGCCACTGGTAAATTTCAAAAATAAAAATATATACCCAAAACAATTACAATAATTGAGGAATCAGTAGGTTAAATGCTTTTCAATATTTATTGCTAAAGAAAAACTATAAACCAGCAACAACAACTTTAAAACTTTAAATAAAGAGCAGAAAACCGTAGCTTAACAGGTAATCAAGCTAAATCACAATCACCTAATCAAATAACCTGTGTGACCCGAGTATAAGCCGAGTTCGGGTTTTTCAACACAAATTTTGTGCCGGAAAAAACTCGGCTTATACTCGAGTATATAGGTAATCCCTGACTACAGAGATTGAATATCACCCACAAATGCAATAAACCTCCCAGAAGACTTGTATAATGTGTTACATCACACGAAGAAATGTATATACAAAGAGAACCAAAGCATATGAATTTAAAATAACTTTGGGAAGTGCCCACCCCCAAGGTCTGTACATCACTTGGGATATAGATGGCTCCCATGTTTAATTGCCTTATCACACACATATGATACTTTCATTCAAGGCTTATTGAAAATGAAGGGAACATTGATTTAGATGTCACCATGTTAATATAGAATATCTATCAGCATATATAATATGTCATATAAAATTATCTTTTTATTTATAAATGCACAGAGTAAGTATGCAGTTTTGAAGTATCAGGCCTCATAACTTCTATGACAGTGTCTTTGCAAAAGAGAGATTAATCATACAATTAAAGCTGGAAAAGAGCATAGAATTCAGTTAATACTATAACTTCATTTTATAAACAAGACTGGGCTTCAGTCAGGTCCAGGATTTTCTTGCAGTGGCCCAGCATATTCATGATGTGTTTGTAGAAGTGGGACCAGAACAGGACTAGAACTCATTTGTTTTAGTTTTAGTTCAGTACTCTCTTAGGCTGATTCCATTTCCTAGGGTGTATTAGAACTATTCCATAAATCAGTGATTTCTTTATAATTTTCTTCACCTTCATAATCTGTCCTCTGGGAGAAAAATAAAAAGGTGATCTTGCTCCGTGCAAGTATTTGGGGAGTGCTGATGACTATAAATCATATCCTTCTTTGTGACATTGACCCTTATTTTTAAATAGCGATTTCTTTATTGTCTCTTTAATTCTTGATTTTGTTACCTATTACATAGTAAAGGCATTCAACT
This sequence comes from Loris lydekkerianus, assembly GCA_963574355.1. Lineage (NCBI taxonomy): Eukaryota > Metazoa > Chordata > Mammalia > Primates > Lorisidae > Loris > Loris lydekkerianus. The sequence continues at coordinate 1,168 of CAUYPK010074228.1, forward strand.
AAAGGCACGTGTGTTACTCATTTTTTCCACCTTTTATTGATGTATCTTTTAAAAATGATTTAATCATGCTTTCATATGGTTTATCTTATTCTATATCAAACCTCTGGCCTAGAAACTTAGGACATTGTTGATTGCATAGAAACTTGGTCAGCAATCCAGATACAGGAAAAAAGCCAAAATAAATTATATTAAAATATGAGTATACACTTTATCTGCAACTAGAATGAGAGAGAGGTCCTGCAGTTTAAGTCTGTCTTCTAAATAAAGCAATTTTAATTTCATTTATTTTCAGCAGTTCACAAATTCTCTTTTCTCCTTGCTTTTTTTTCCTTTTATTTTTATAAATTCAATTTTCTTTGTAAAGTACACAAATGGTAGGTTCCTAGACAGTTTTTTTTTGGGGGGGGCTTTTCTAAATAACAGGGTACATATGTGTGTGAATGTGTGTGTTCCCATCTCTTTTTTGCAGTGTCCCCCCTTAGTTGGAAAGCTACATTTGGGGACAGACATCTGGGCTTAATGTCACTGATAGAATTGAGCAATTTTTGTTTTTCTAACTTCTGTAGCTCTGGCCAGTTTCACATGGGCTTCTATCAGTTGCAATGGTCTCTTCAGCTTCAGCCAAGTGTAGGTTATTAGGTTACAATTGCTCAAAATGATGAGTCCTCTCCACACTTCGTCCAGCAGGAATAAAAGCAAGTTTGTAAAATCATTGTAATCTCCTGAAGCAGTGCCAGCCATGCAACCTGAACACCATCACTCTTAATTAATTTGTATACGTTTCTTATTTTAATAGAACAAACTTTCAGAGGGTACTCACGTGGGACTGCTGAACCAGCTGTACAACTTTTATTTTGAAGAAAAAAAGTTGAGCTTCAGAACAGGCTGTTTTAAAGACAGGGAGGGACTTAGCCTTTCTCAGCTTGACCAGCATGAGGAAGGAGAGCTCCCATGGCTGCAATAACTTAGGGAGCTCCTACCTGGGTGACACTTGGGGCAGGAAGTTTTCTGTTTGTTTTGTTCTGTTCTGGAGTGTCCCCTGCACTTCTCTTGCCCGGATCAACGTGACTCTTGCTGGGTTTTGCACACCCTGCTCTGTGGGGGAGTGCCCCGACGTGCCTGGCTTATGTGGCCTCTATGGACACACTGCTCAGCTGGCAGAGAGCAGGGAAGTTTTCTCCCAGCACCCAAAAAAAAGAAAGAGGAAAGTACTTTTTCTTTCTGGGCGCCTTGCAGCACAATAGATCAGAATAAGCTTGTACATTCCCTCCCTGGATTTTCTGGCGTGGTTTCCAGGAAGACGTTAAACCTTCACCTTTAAATGGATGACCATGTCACAATCAGGAGGAAACATCTCCAAAGACCCATCTTTAGGTAAGTAATGCTACATCCCAGGTGGCTCTGGGGTTGTCAGGAACAATAGCGTCTCTCTTTCATCCTTAACTTGGGCATTCTGGCACGAAGCTACAGCAGAACTGTAAAGAATGCGCCTGAAAGTTAACTTCACGTACACAGAAGGAATTATTTTATTTTCTATTTTCTGAAAGTCTGTAAACAAGCTCTTATCCACTCCTGAAAATATATTTTCAAAAAATCTTAACTATTCAAGAACACGAATGACATAGCCCTGGAAGAACTTTTGAAACATTATGCAATCCCTTGCTGTTACTGAGAACTGTTACACAGCCTTCTAAGTGGGAAACTTTCTGCTTAGTTCTTTCAACTGATCAGACTCAAGGGCAATGTTTTCATGCTCTAAATGCTATACCTTCCTGGAGTAATGTATCTGGGGATAAATTTGAACTTGATAAGCTACTGTACTAGAGGGTGTATTTTATAGCTCAGTCAGGAGTATGAGACCAGTAGTTAAAGAAATAATAAGGCAACAGGAAAAATTTCACATTGTGGTGGAATTTATGACCAGGCAACATGTAGATACAGTACAATGGATTGCACTAAGGCTTTATTTTGGAGTGAGGGATACCCTGTTTCTAAGGGAGCAGAAATTTCTTCATTGTCTCTTTAATTCTTTTTGTTTTTGTTTTTTTGGCTGGGGCTGGGTTTGAACCCACTACCTCCGACATATGGGGCTGGCGCCCTACTCCTTTGAGCCACAGGTGCCGCCCTGTCTCTTTAATTCTTGATTCTTTTGTTACCTATTATATGCTTCAGAACTTAGGATTCTGAATTCTAGCTAATTTCAAAGTAGCTAGAAAATAAACAAACAATTTTTGCCTCTTAAAATAGATTTTTAAAAACGTTAATTATTTGTCCCTTTTGTGCTTTCCCAAAAGAATTTTCTGAGAACAGCAGAGATACTACATGTTAACCATAATAAATGTTAAAGTCAAGCTGAAGCCACTGGTTGTCAATCTGGAATTAATTACAGGAAAATGAAAATGTATGGATGGAATTCCTGGTACTCTATGGTTGTTACATCATAACAGTAGACCTCAAGGAATATAATTATTTGAAATATGGCCATTTTAATGTACAGATTAAGCATTGCTACAATGGTATTAATAACAACATTATCCTTTTGTAATGCTTAAAAGAAAATGCTAACTTGAATCTGTTTTAAAATCTTCCTCTGAAAATAAATTATATTTCGATCTACCCATAAGGATTTAATATCATAATACACATCTGCTTAAATACACAATACACATCTGCTTAAATACACATTTATTAGTCTTAGGTGGCAATGTGAGTAAATAACCCCAAATCTAAAATGATCCTAAAATCCCTACTGTATTTCCTGAGAAGTTCTCCTAATCATTTGTAATTAATATCTGTACTCTCCCAAGTCAGGTGTGACTTCAAAAAGGCATGGTAGTTACACAGGTGATTCTAAACTTGACCCTAAACACAGGTCATCCCTCACGGAGGGTGACCCCGCAGTTTGGGAAAGCAAGGTTGTGCCAGATAAAATGAGATTCCCCTCATCAGGGAGCTGTTGAGACTGAGGCAGGTAATCTTCACCACTAATTTATGTCCAATCTTCATTTCTTCCTGATGCATTACATGCTGAGGTGTTACTTGCAGGTGAATTGCAACTTAACTATACTTCTTTATGTGAAAAAACCAAACCTTTGTGGAAGTTGAGATTCTCTGCCCATAAAATTAGAATAAAATTTGGTAAATTCAGTTGATTGCATCTTGATTCCAGTCATTTGTAGGAGAAAATGTAGCTGCCAAAGAGATCAGACTTTTGCCCAGGCAGTTGTTTCAGGCCAGTGGGACCCTGACTGAAGACAGGTTAAGGCTACATGTGGGAGAAGGATTTCTGTGTCATCTGGTAGGTTGACAACTGGCATTGCTTTCATATTACCAGAGTAACTTGTGATGAGGGAAAAGGTAGGTGGAGAGTGTCTTAAAAGATACTAAAAGCTAACCTTAATTCCACAGAGAAAGTTAATTTTCAATTAAATACAGCATGTACTTCTTTGTAGCTAGTCATGATTTCAGGGAAGTTGGGATGGGTAGGCTCGCTTTTGGAGCTTTGGCCTTTTTCTTGGCCCCTCTTCATTTTCTTTCTCAGCCTCCTTTCCAAGGCACCTTCTTTTCTTAGGCTATCCTGAGGCTGTCCAGTGTTTCACACTGAGACATCTTGCTGAGGCCTGCCTTTTCAGAGAGCTGTGTGCCAGACCTTTTTTTCCACAATATCTACTCTTTTGCACTCGCCTAACGGCCTTGCATGCTGGTTCTCAATCTGCTTGATAGATAAATCTGTGCTGTTCTGTTTCAGATGTGCTAGTGGGGCTAATTAAAAGTTTAACAGAAATGTTGTGAAAATATCTTGACTGTTTATGAATATTCATTTTCCATTTCAGATAAGTCCAGAAATTAAAAAAAAATTATCTGAGTTACTGACACCATTTCCAATTTCTATATACAGGCTAGTTTCTTCCATAAGTCAACCTACAGCTTTAATTCAACTCACCTGAATTTCACTGATTGACTATAAGTGTCCACCTGTAGTCCATAGTGATTGGGAGTTCGGATAGAAAGAAGACCAAAAAACGTTATCTGCCCTCATAAATCATATCATCTAGAATATACCTATCTGTGGTACAGGCAGACAATAATGCCATAAAGGATGTAATAATTAATGGGAGATTGAAATAGAAGAAATAGAACCCTGTAGTGACTAATTCTGTTACCCACATGAGCTGAGAAAGAAGACAGTAACTCTTTTTTTTTTTTTTTTTAATTTAATTTTCAAGATGGAAGTAAAACTAATTTTTCATCAGCACAATCTTCCTTAAATTTCAGAAAGTACATTAATTTATCAAGTAGAAAAAGTGAGCTGAGAAGTTTGGGAGTAGGTGGTAGAAATTGAAATTATATGGCTGGAAAAGATACTGGGAGGCCTGGGAGGAATCTCACGCATTATTTAGATTCCATCTCTAAGAATATCTGGGCCTTCTACAATAAAGATTCCCAAATCATTTCCCATAGTTAGGTTATCATATCTATTTTTAAAAAGTTTTTCTTGGGAATTTTAGACATATCTAATAGTTTCACACCATGTCCTTGAGGTGAGGAATAAAGGCAAAATTCCTATGGCAAAGCAGGCATTTATATTACTTCTTTTATGAATATCATGTGAAACTTTGGGATCAATGAGACTATTTAGCCCTGAGCGTGGTGCCCTTTGAACACACTGTGGCTCTTCCTGCATAGACACTTACAGCTCAGACTTGCATAGAGAGAAGAGGATGCTCCTTTTATTCCAGAAAAACACTTTGGATTTAGAATTTTCTAGGGAGGAAACACCATCACAAAAAATACATCAACATGTTTTCAATTAATAACACTGAGTTCTGTCCCCTAACACTTGGTTACATAGGTTTTTGAAAATCCAAGATGTGAACCAACACTTGATAGAAGAGACTTCACCTAGATATGCTCCTGTAGGCTTTTAATAAAAACCTCTTTTCTACATTAGCAGGTAGCTTCATCTCTGGTAGTTATAATAATTTGTTTCTTTATATAAATAGATTCATCAATTTATTTTAATATTATAGGATATAACACATTCAAATGAAGGATTATTAGGTAACTTCAGTAAAACAGTTTCTGGAGACATTTCCACTTTATTGCATTGCCATATTACTTAATAAACTTTCTGTATTTCCATGTGATAAATCACCTATATAGTATAATAGCAAAAAAAAAAAAAAAAAAAAAAATCTAATTCTCCTAATAAAATTGCACAACTGAAACTATTTCTTATTTGAATTTTACTGACATTCATTAGGGTTTAAGACTGGGATTTTAATTATCTCCTTTTACTTGATATTTCATTTTACCAAGTTTTATAATCTATTCATCTTTTTCTGTTTGTTCAAATTCTTTTGAGAAGTGGGTAGTGAACAATGAATTTAAGAAATAAAATTAAAAATATTCTTACATGTTAAACTTTAAGGTTCTTTGAAACCAACAACCTTTTGAACTTCTTTCAAGGTTATTTTTGTGGTGATTTTCCATGAGAAATAACACTAAAAAGCCACACACAAAATCATGTGAATAGTTTTTTATCAGCCCTAGAATTGAGAACTGGTCTATGGATCCAGGATCAGAGACAGTGAAGTGCAAGGCAGCCAGGGCCCAATAAATGAAAATATTGGGATCTTGACAGTGTTGAGAACATGCTGTTTCTTCTCTTTATGTCTTTTCAAAAGTTTTATTTTTCTAAGTATGTTGGAGGAATTCTGAGTATGTATTTGGCAGGCATTATTTCTTCACATAAAGATGTAGAAAGTAGAAGGACGAAATAAGAAAGCCTAGAAAAAGAAAAGCAGATCCTAATTTGGCTTTTGGATCTAATGGGGATGGCTAGTAACCTATTACTGTCTATGAGTTCTAATTTCAAGCTTCTAATGTATGCTTTATTGAGGAACATCATAAAATATTTGTTACATATTTAAAATTATATGTAATTATAGGCCTTTTGGAGTATAATCATTTTGATTTATCTCTGCTTCCAACCTCAGTGTATTAATGACAATGTCAAAGCTAAATCAGAAGCTGCCGACATGCAGGGCCCACGATGCATTTTGGGGTCTTACATCTTTAAGGAGGTGAAGCACTACTGACTGAGTTTGCTGATTTCCAGTAGTTTTCTAGGCAAAGTTTCCAGATTATAGTCAGTTATTAAGCTGTTCCAAGTCCATTTCCATTTGAGACCAAGAAAAACCTGAACAAATAATATAAAATGTAAAGTCACATCAAAATATAAAGAACTTGGGACATATTATTGGACTTAGATATTTTTGTGTCAGAAATATTCAAGTATTTATATTATTCTTTGATTTAAGAATCTTTCTAACAACTTCCTCTCATTAGAAATTTGTATTTTAGGCAGAAATATAATTTAGTTCTAAGTCATTAGAGCGGAAGGGAAGTGCATGGAAAAAGATTAGTATGAGGGGGTGAAGTGGTAGATTAACTATTTTTTCTTTTATGCAGTGACTTTCCTCATAGGAAAACGCTCTATGTTAATCTAATCTGAAATATGATGAAACTATTTATAAAAATATTGCTTTCTGGTTATCAGATGAAAGTGCTTGGGAATTTGCCTAGTGAGAAAATATAGAAAAGGAAAGAATATGAATTTACCTGAAAGGGTGACAAAGCAACTGGAAATTTAGTTACGGGATTTTTGAAAAAAAAAAAGTGCTTGGTGATTTTATGTTAGTAATATTATTTGATAGACTAAAATAATTATATTCTCATTATTCCCCCTGGCCATGAAAGGGAAAAATACTTCTGGAAAACAGACACAGTCAATGAATATAAACTTTATGACCCTTAAGTCATAAGGCAACCCAGGCCCAAACATATAATAATAGACCATTTATGCAGTAAATACATTTAATAAAAATTAATGTTTTGTTGTCTAACTCAGAATGGTAATGCTGCTGGTCAAAGGCTGTAGAATTTATAGACCAAGAAACAGACAAAACTTAATTTTTGAAATAGATTACAAAGATCAAAGCAGGATAATAAACACATTTGAATGGCAAGTAATGTTTATTATGACAAAATTATCAGACATCAGCATGCCTTGTTACTTTTCCAGGCATGATAAAAATAGCTTTAATTTTTAAGTGGTCATCACCAATAGATAAACTATAATTTGCTGTAAATTTTAATGTCAGGCAGTAGGTAATTTACTCCCACTGATATTATTTCACCCCTAGCCAACACAATTTAAATTATCACCAGTAAACATTCAGCATCATTATCATTAGCAGATATTAATATTAATACTAAGAGGTACTGTCCATTGAACACTTAATGTATTTTTAGGCAAATTATTTGCATGTAATCTTTAGGCCTCTCTGTGAGGAAGTGTTAAATCTACAATTGATGATTTGGGGTTTGCAGTCAGAACAGCTCAGAGACTGAAACACGGGACAATTTTTCTCAGGAGCTACATAGATCTTGTTTTTTAAGATAGAGCAGCTTGATGCTAGATGCATATATCTTAGACATCAGTATGATTAAGAAATGGCTTTTTAAAGATTTAGAGTGTTTGAAATAAAGAAAATCAAGATTATGCAGGAAAAATAATCTACTGGGAATATTACTGGTTTGATACCATCAAGATGATTTTATATTTAGAGTAATCAGCCTGTTATACACAGTGTTTAGGCAGAAAGAAATGAATAAAAAGGTCATTCTGGTGGTTGCTTGTCTAAAAGATGACCTACAGGTCAGTAGAGATGGAATAAAGTTAAAGAAGTCTGCAATATTTGTAAAACTAGTCTTTTCAGTTCTGTGACTGCAGATAACATAGTTTTGACAGTCAGTTCTCATGGGAAAGCTTCAGTTTATTTATGTATTTGATTACAGCCATTTGGCCATGAGCTCTAATTGAGGAAAATCCAACATTTCCTGAGTTGAAGCTGCTGGAAGTGTGTGGGGCAAGTCATAGTACGTTTGCAGAATGGACGATAATACTTGCAGACTTGTTATCTTTGTAACAACAAGCCTGCTCCACTAATGTCAGCCTTTTTGCTGTGTAGAAGCCTTAGTTCTAACCTAAATCACTGTTCCTTATGAGTGTTTTGGTGGCTCCAGTCTTTGGGATCTTGGGATGTTATATTTAGAAAAGTTTTTTAATTAAATCAAACAAAAACAGACATTTAAAGATTAATTATATATTTATTAAACAATTGTTTATAGGCATGGAAAGTTATGGGCTTTTCTTATGAAAACCATCACTTAAACTTTAAAAATGTTAATATTTAAATTTTTAGTATCAAAAAGCTGGAAACAAATTAGCAACCCATGGTAATGAAAAATAGAAGGACTATGTCTTTAACATACAAAGTGGCAATTTTGTGTGTTCTAATTGTGGAAGGAAAAGAATATTCTACAAGGTCATTTTAAAATTATATTATTAAGTTGGGATGATTAAAGAAAGAAAGTGACAATCTGAGGCCACCTGTTAGAGATTCCAAATGCTTATATCTATTCTAGTAGTGATGTCTCTGTGAAACAACATAAAATAGAAAAAGAGACTCTTGCTAATTTCTAGGCCCACTAATTAGGAGTTTGCTATTCACTCCAGCTGCATCCAATTGCTGCTAATGCTGCAGTCCGTGCATCTTATTTACTGCACACCTCCCTTCATTCTATTATAATTACTTCAATGCAGGATCAGGTCTCCTACAAAGCTGTAAGATGCCCAAAGCTAGAATAAATATTGCATTCGTCTTTACATTTCTCAAAAGTTGGTAAAATGTATTTCTTTTTTTCTTTTTTCTTTTTTACAATATATAATATACAGTTTAATACAGTAGCCACAACAACAACAGAAACTTACATATTTGAGCACTCACAGGTGCTAGATCCTGTGCTACATGCGTAAAGTATATTATTTACTTTATCTGTGGTGGCAAAGATGTCAACCATCTGTACAATGAGGCTCAAGAGACTATCTCACTAATCCCTGGCCTGGTTAGCAGGAAAAGTAGAATTCAAACCCAAATCAGCTGGACACTGGGAATCAATCACCGAACAATATTGTTTACATTTTAAATCCCTCCTTTTCCCACTAAGTTTACTAACTTAGTGGAAATTTAACTGAGATTGTTTTGCTTGTTCTAACCAGATTTAAAAATATGCTGGGAGTAGATAGTTAACATTGAATGCATAATTCTAGATTTTTAGGAAAAGTGAGATTATCTGGGTGTCCTAAGCCCTCGTTTTCCCATCATGGGAGGCAGGGGCTATGGCAGGCTGCCCCCTGTAATGGGGCAGGTGCACTCAGAGCTAACCTAACGTTTGCAGACACCTGTGGCTCTCTGGATTTGCTGCTTCCTCCCTTCCTGTCATTTGTCAGGTCGGGCAGAGAAGGCAACAGGAAGTGGGAACAGAGCAGGGTTTTAGGTACTTCCAGTAATGGGGTCCCAGGGAAGGCTTTTTGCAGGTTTGGTGCAATTGGGCCTGTTTCCTAAAAGGTAAAATGTATTTCTTAAGTAAGCACTTACGCAAGTCTTTAAATTTAAATACCTAAAGGAACCACACTGTTACTGTAAGTGTGTGAGGTACTATATAGTGGGAATTGTGGTATATGTTAAACCAAAGGCATTTAGTTTTACATTTTTGAAAACATTGAAAGACTAAACAAAATCTAGCTCCAGATTGCTAGCTGGTGACCCTTGATATGAATGAGTATTAGAATGGGTAGTTAGTTTTGTTAGGTGCACATAGGAGTTTTCTCTCCATTTTCAGGATCAGGGATGGCCAGTAAAGCTTGGCTGACAATTCTGGCAGTTACATCCAAGGAGATTACTATGGGGATGGGCATTTATTTCCATGCTAATTAAAGAATGGGAAAACCAATATTCTCTACAGCATGACTGTACTGATAACTTGTGTATAATTTTGTAGCATTAAAGGAATAGATGAGAAAACTCTCACAGGATAGCTGTTTAAACATTGAAGACTATTGTGTCAGCTATTGCGGTTTAGAAATCCTCTCAAAACAATGGCTTGCAATGACATGAGTCTGTGGGTCAGCTGAGTGGTTCTGCTGATGTGTGCTGGGCTTGGTTGATCTTAAAGGGGCTTTCATATGCATCTGTGGCCAGATGGGAGATTTTCTGTGAACCAGCTGGAGGGGGGGGGGAGGGGGCTTAGTTACCTTTGGTTTCCTCCACTGTGTCTCATATCTCTGCAGCAGGCTATCCTGGAAACTTTTTCAAGGTTCTAACTGAGTCTGATTGTGTCAAGTTGCTACTGTTCCACTGGAAAAAAAGGGGAAAAAAACCACATGGCCGAGCCGAGAGTTGGTGTGGGCATAACCAGAGGGTACACAGAAGACAGAAGCATGTATAATTGGACCAGTTAATGCAATTAATCCACTCTGAAAGCTCTTAACTCGTCCCAATTCTTCTTTTCATTAGTCCATTGATAGTTTCTTCAGCCATCGAAGTAACAGTGCATGACTTGAATCTTCATTTCATGTTGTTAAGTGTTCTGAGTAACCAGTGAGGATTGAAAAAGTATATATGTTAACAAAGCAATAGGGTCCAGATAACACTCACGTGGCCCAGGGGTCAAACATGGCTCACCCGACTCCAAGGTTATAGCATGCCTGAGATTCCTGGTTTAAAAAGTTTTTAAAGGTTAAGAACAGTTCACTAATTGCCTAAAACATGAGCTATTACACCCATAATGACTATCTACATTTCCCCAGTTCCTTTTGGATAACTCATTTTTACCAAATGTTATGTTAGCAGACATGAGGAAATTAGTCATTTTAATACAGGCTGAACATAATTAGATAACTTTGGACAATTCAATTCCACTAAAACTATAATATGGAAAGAAAGGTTAGGAATAGTAATAATAAAATAAACTTTTCTATGCATTTGAATCATATTTGAGTTACATCCATATTCTTTTGGTATTTAGGTTTATTATGTTTTAAAAATTATTTATTTATAGGATAGATTGACTATGAAAACATCTCATTCCGTGTTTTTCCTATTACTGAACTCTCCTAAAACACCCCTAAAAGGAGTAAATCTTTTTGTAAAAGTCACACATTATATAACCTCTCTTTGAATAAGTGATTCCCAAAGTGAATCTGTTTCTTATTGACATAAGAATTGCTGTTTACAAAACAAAAACAAAACAGAGCAAACATCTACATTCCTAATTCCAGAGATTTTGATTCAGTAGGACTGGGTGTAGAAAGGTTTGATGTATTTCTACAAACTCCCCAGTCTGTGCTGATTCATAGCATGATTTGGGACCCACATTCCTTACTGATATAATTTATATACATTAGGAATGAAAAAGTGGAGTACTTTGGAAAATGTTTTGATAAGATCAGTGTCATCATGAAAGCATAAGCCGGAATTTTTCTTTTCTTTTCCATCATAAATCTGTTAGGTACAGGAGATGTCTGAATATGAAAAGGGTTAAATTTCTTTTCTAAAAAAATCTTCCATAAAGAGACAAATCACTATAAACTTCTCAGCAACAGTTCTCAATATTGGATGTGTCTTTCAGTCACTGAGGAATTTTTTGAAACCTCAGTGCCCAGGAGGCATTTCAGACCTAGCATATGAAAATCACTGCTTGGGAGCCAGGGATCAGTGTTTTCCTTAAACTGCCTAGTTTTCTAATGTATAGCCAAGCCTGACAGCCACAGCCCTAAAGAGAAGCACACTTGATGTACAGTGACAGGAGAAGGCAAAACAGTTGAGGAGGAACATTGCGGAGTGACTTGAATTTTGACAGGCCATTGGAAGAAGGAAAGGACACTCGATGCTGGAATAGCGTGAGCAAAGGCATGGAAATAGAAAAGTACACAAAGTGTCTGGGAGAGTTTTGGGAGCAGGGAGAATTCCTGACTGGCCAGCACAGAGTTAAGCATCAGTGTTTCGGGTGATGTGTTTCCTATTTATGTTATAGGGAGGATACTCTGTAGGTTGTATTTTTCTTTTATCTCCTCTTAGAGATGAAACAAAGTTGCCTAGTTGAGAGAATAGTTAATGTTTCATTATATAACTGTGGTAGTTTAAAAGGGCGGAAGAAATATTTTGAAAAGACTTAGAGAAGATGAACAATGTCACATTATTGAAACAGCTGAGGGTAAATTAAGACATAACAGATGGAAGTTATGTGTGGATTATCACACCCAGGTGCCACTGTGTACACAGAATTGGCAGCCTTTTACCTAGCTGTGGAGCCTTTTTCTTTGCTTCATCCTGAAGATAATTTTTCTTTTGTTGTTGTTAAAAAGTCATTGGTTTTAAATTCGCACTTAGTAAAAAGTAGGTAGTTCAAAGTATTCAAATAATGACAGATTATCATACAGAATCCCATAATGTGTTTATATTTTTGCATTTGTTCACACACTATCCCTGTGAAATAGAAGGGAAACCATATAGGTCCCCATTTCAGAAGTGAAGACATTTAAGCTTAAATGGACCCAGAAGTTTAAGAAAGAGATATTTAAGGGTGCCGACACTAGCAACAAGTGTACTAAGTATGGCTTACCATTACAGTTTCGTCTTCATGATAGGTAATGCTGGGGGGCTGTCATGTGTCCGACAGGCCAGCCATGTGATTCTTCTTTGAGGTATAACCTATTACCCCGAGACAACGAAATCATTTTTAATTCCCTTTAAATATTTTTTTGCTACTTAGAATTATTTAATATTCATAACTTCCATGAAAATTTTCTAGAGGTGGAAAGAGAAAATACTGAGCAAAAGTGAATTGTCCTTTGTTATCCGTGTCCTCTGATTTACTGTGAGGACTGCACAGATCTGGCATGTCATACATCATGTGCTTACTACAAATTTTAGGACAAAAAGTACTATCTCCAGAAGAATTAAAAAGAGAAAAGGGAAAAGAAAGATAAAGTTCAGATAGTTGCTTTGAAAGTTTTTCTAAATAGAAGAAATTTGTTGTTATCATAACATAAACAACGTTTTCCTAGGCAGCAGAAAGACCCGTAGATGCTGAAGGATGTGGCTTCTGGGTTGAATAAGACTAGAACTAGATTTCATTGTCGTTTTGTTAATATACATGATTAAAATGTGATTTGAGAGCAGCCATCCTATTAATCTATATTTTATGCATTGTTTTCCTTATATTCAAAGTGCTAAAAATTCACATTTTAATGTTCTTTTGTAGTGTATTTGAGACTACCCTTGGGTGCCAGAAAACTTCCATGTTTTGTTATTTTAAAATATTTTACTTCATCATAGGTTGTTCTTAAATATTATACTAAGAATTTATTTTATAAAGAGAAAACAGATCCTGTATTCTGTTAGACAAATGCTATAACTTCCCAGGGAGGCTATTTTTCTCTGTCTTAAGAATCTAATATTTAGAAAGTCTTTACTAAAGGCAGTGTATTTTAAATTGTACAGAGTGCTAAAAACAAAATGTGTTTAAAATGTATTTCATTTCTAGTTTGGAACCATTATTTCATGACATTTGCTTTAATAATATTTAGCCAAAATCGGTGCTAATTTAAAAAATGGAAAACAGTTTCCGACTACATTCTGAGTATGTGAACAGCTATACTAAATAACCACGGAGTTAAACATTATATACAAATTTTCAATTCTCTTATATTGGCATTTAGATAAATTGATGTGGAAGTTGAGCTGCTCAAGTTGAATAAGTGTGGACAATTTGGACAATTTGTTCTGTTTTATCCTTCTTCCTGCCAATACATTGTTTCACCCTCTCTCTGTTAGCTCAGTTGCAATTAACCTCACTCATGGGTTTAATAAAACCTATGCCAATACTGTGCTGGTAAAGGACTTTAACTTGTACCTAATTTTCTTTTTTTCTCATTTAGATGTCTAAATGAGATGAGGTTGCTTCTTCCCACTCCCTGCTCTTTTCTTTTTTTTCCATGCTGCTTTGCCAGACACCAGAATGCCTATGCAAGAACAATTTGCTGTACACTCAGAAAACTATGCCAATTAGTGTGTTGTCCTGAGGAGGAGCTCCACCTACACATCTGTAAACAAACATTAGGACGTTTAAGGCCACTTTAGAGCTATGTGTTCAAATCTGAGCAGACAGTGGCCTTGGGACTTGAGTGTTTCTGAATTTTCCTTTAAAGAGTGGGATAGCTGGGGAACTGTCTGGAATTCCACGTTTAGGACTTACCTTAGACTAGAATATTTATCTTTATAACTGAGTTACTGGAGATGTCACTCTAAAACAATTTTCTCTTAGGTTTTCTGCTCCACCAACTTATAATTCACTCTCTCTTCCTTTCATTCATTTGTCTTAAAAACATAGACCAAGATGTGTCTTCTGCTTCCACATCGTCCTATTAACTTCTCCAGTCCCCTGCAAAAACACCTCTTTTCATAATCTCAATTAATTTTTCTGTTAGGTAATTTCTAAATTTACATTTGAAGATTTCATCTCTATCCCAAGGGGCAATCTACATTTCTTTATAACTCTTAGATATGTGCACCTGATGACGTCTTGAGATCTGGTACGAATCCATCCAACATTTATTATTATACATATTAATTCTTTAAGAATAAGTATATGAATGTCTCTCCAAACTTTGTCCCTTGTGACACTCATGTTGCATGAGATTTGATAGTTCCACACATATACAGTTTTACAACAAGATTTCCTAGAACTTTATCATATTTATGTTAAATGTAAATATTTAAAACAAAGATATGTTATTCAGTGTTTTCCTAAATTGACAGTGGAATCTTCTTTGTGTTGAATATCTATAAACCTATCAGAGCCTCCAGTAAATTGTTGTTTATAAGCAATAACTGCTGAGAGGAACAGCTTAGCCTAGCTGCTCTGAACCTCTTGTTGATAACTATTAAGAAAAGCATAAGATATTTCCCTGTACTTTTAACCCTTTTCTCATTTAGGCTTAAAATCTCAGGGAAGAATCCAGCCCTGGGAGGAGAGAGGAGAATGAGAGAAGAGTGAAGGTGGAATGAAAAGTTTCATAGCAACAACTGGTCAGTGATGAGGCCAGAGCAAAGGGTTACTCTGGAGGCAGAGGACCTCTGCTCAGCCTCTTGCTAGAGGAACAAACGACCTCACCACCCGAGCTTCAATTTTCTCTCTGTAATGTGAATGAATTGGCTTCTAGTGGAACCCAAGTTCCCATCTAGTGGATTTTGTAGTCTTTGAATTTTATGAAAACTTTCTGTGCAAATGAACAAAGGCCACAGACTTGAAGCTCTTTGTTGGTAACATTTAAGTGCCGTGTTGATGTGAATGGAAGGAAGGGAGCAGTTCTTGAGCAGTGACAACGAGAGAGCAGTAGGAAAAATCTTTCATTTAAGCAATTTGTGAGAAACTAAATTAGTAACATGGAAAGTAATGAATGTTAATTTTAAATGGTCTTTATTGGGGGAAAAACTCTTTCTCAGTTGACCTTTTTATCACATGTAATTATAATTACTTTTCCTACTTTTATCTGGTGGATGGATATGTACTTAGGAATGACATTGGATCCTTATCGCTCACCATATACAAAAATTTACACAAAATAGATTAAAACCTTAAATATAAGTCCTGAAACTATGCAAAGTCTAAAAGAAAACCTAAGAAAAAGTCTGCTGGACATTGGCCTGGGCAAAAAATGTATGATTAAATCCCACAGACAAGTGCAACTAAAACAAAAATAAATTAGGTTTAAACCAAAAAGCTGACACATCATAAAATGAACAACCAACATACTACAATAATAAATAGGCAATCTACAGAACTGGAGAAATTATTGACAGACTAGGTATCCAAAATAGAATTAACATCCAGAATCTACAAGAAACTTAAATAACTGAATGAGAGAAAAGCTATGGCATTTAAAAAGTGGGCAATGCACAGGCATTTTTAAAAAGAAGACACACAGATGTCCAAAAATCATGAAAAAATATTCAACATTGGCAATCATTAGAGAAATACAAATAAAAGCCATAATGAGACACTATTTTATTTCAGTTAGAAACGTGAGAGAGACGGGGAGAAGGAGACAGGAATACACCTGTGATTCTGATTTTATCCACACAAAGCAAACTATGTAACCAAATTGTAGGTACCCCCTTAAAAATCTGAAAAAGTGTGTAGTAATGATACTAAAGTGGCAATATTTTCAGTCTGTTAATTGAAAAAAATATTGGCTTATCACATGGGTATCATGTATGTATCTGTGGTGGGATTAGGGGTTAGAGGCAGATGCCTTCAATCGAGGGAGAAATACAAATCGCAGGCAATAGCAGCAGCAGCTATTACTTATTTATTCCTTAATCAGTGCTGTAATGGTAGAGTTTATTATATTTACTCCCACAACATGCTGCAAGCTATATACTATTATTCCTGTTTCACAGATGATGAAACTGAGGACCAAGGGAGTTAAATGTCTTGGTCAAGATCACATAGCCAGCAAGTGGCCGAGCCACGTATGAACCCATCTCTGATACCAGAGCATAAGTTTCCATGGGCCGTTCTGGACCTTGCTCAAAATCATAGAACCTTTGGTAGTTTGGGTGATTGTTACAAAAGAAAATATAAATTCTTTCTGAATTCTTTGAAAAAAATTCTGGAAAATATCAATATGTTCCTGATGCTGAGAGGGACTGGGGTAAAGATTCTTTGGAAGATAACTTGAAAAAAATTCAAAAACAACACATGTTGGCAAGGACGCAGAGAAGAGGGGATGCTGTGTATGTAGACACCTGCAGTCCCCAACCCCTGGGCCGCCGGCCTGGTGCTAGTTCATGGCCTATTGAGAAGTAGGCTACATAGCAGGAGGTGAGCTGCAGGTGAGCAAGGGAAGCTTCATCTGCGTTTATAGCTGTTCCCCAACACTCATGTCACTGCCTGAGCTCTGCCTCCTGTCACATCAGCAGTAGCCTTACATTCTTTTAGGAGCACATCCTATAAAGTGCATGTGTGAAGGATCTAGGTTGCATGCTCCTTGTGAGAATCTAATCTCCTGCATCCCCCACCTTGGTCCATGGCAAAAATGTAGTTCACAAAACCATTCTCTGGTGCCAAGAATGTTGGGAACAACTGGTATACACTGTGGGAATGTAAATTAGGGCAACCTCTGTGAAAAACAGTAGATAGATTCACTGAAGAATTAAAAATAGATCTACGATTTGATCTAGCAATTCCACTACTGGGTATCTGCCCAAAGGAAAATAAATCACTGTATCAAAAAGATATCTACGTTCGTATGTTTATTGCAGTTGTACTCACATGGCAAAGACATGGAACCAACCTTGGTGTCCATCACCTGGTGACTCGATGAAGAAAAGGTAGTAAATATATACCATGGAATACTACTTATCCATAAAAATGGAATGAATTCATGTCTTTTGCAGCAACTTGGATGGAACTGGAGGCCATTATCTTAAGTGAAATAACTCAGAAACTGAAAGTCAAACACCATATTTTCACTTATAAGTGGGAGTTAAATAATAAGCACATACAGACACAGAGAGTGGAATGATAGATATTAGAGACCTGAAAGGCTGGGAGAGAGGTTGTGGAAGAGAAATTACCTAATGGATATTATGTGCACTATCTGGGTGAAGGTTACACAACACATTCAGATTTAACCACTATGCAATATATCCATGTAACAAATAGACATGTACCAAACACATCAATAAAAAATTTAGAAAAAGCTTTATTCCTCCTGTCTGAGGAAACTCAATAAAAATTTAGAAAAAGCTTTATTCCTCCTGTCTGAGGAAACACAATAAAAATTTAGAAAAAGCTTTATTCCTCCTGTCTGAAATTTTGTATGTGTTGACCAACATTTTCCCATCCCCCCCTCCAAATATTTTATTCTTTAAACATTTTCAGGGCATAAGGATTTTGGTGAGTGTAGTTTTGGACAAAATAAAGGGAAAACCAGAAAATTATGAAAACTAAAAAGGAATAAAACCTCCGAAACCATAAGAAATTGAGTGTTCTATTAGATGTTCTATTCACAGTTTCCTGCAAACAAAGCAATGTCAAGACCACTGGACAAAATTCTGTCTAGAACTTAGTCTCATGGAATACAAAGTTTCATTGACTGACACGCAGCATTAGGCAGCAATAAGCTTCCTTTCACACCAGTGGTGTCGTTTTGTTCTCCTCATATAAATGATACTTCTGGGAGTAGAAGAGTAAAGATTCATTTAGAATTTTAATTTCCTGTACATTCATTAGGTTATCCCAGGGAAAGGCTTTATTGCCAAATTAGTCACACTCACACTCACACACACAGACATTCATGTGCCATGTAATGATATTTCAGTCAATAACCATACATACGATGACAGTGGTCCTCTAAAATTCTATTAGAAAATGGAGCTGAAAATTTCATATTATTTAGTGATATTGTACTTGTCATAATGTCCTAGACCAATATGGTGATGCTGGTGTAAACAAACCTAGTATATTGCCAGTCATATAAAAAATCCCACGTATATTAAGATATATAATACTTGATAATGATAATGACTATGTATTTACTATATTTTTATCATTCTTTCAAATAGTACTCCTTTTATATATAAAATAAGCTTATTGTAAGACAGCCCCAGGAAGGTCCTTCAGAAAGTTATCTAGGAGGCATTGTTGCTATAGGAGATGCTAGCTCCATGCGTGGTACTGTCCAGGAAGACCTTCTACTAGGATAAGATGTGGATGTGGAAGATCGTTCACTGTTTGGGCCTAAGGTAATGTATGTGTTTGTATCTTGGTTTTTAACAAAGCATTTTAAAAAGTAAAAAATTTTAAAACTAGAAAAAGACTTCTAGAACAAGGATATAAAGGAAAAAATATTTTTATGTAGCTATAAACTATAGCTATATATAGCTATATAAACTACAAATAAATAGTTTTAAGCTATGTGTTATTACAACAGTCAAAAGTTTTTAAACATTTAAAAGCTTATGAAGTAAAAATGTTATGGTAAGCAAATGTTATTTATTATTGAAGAATAAAATACCTTTTATAAATTTAGTGTGGCCTAAGTGAATAGCATGTGTAAAGTCTACAGTAGTGTATAGGAAAGTCCTAGGCCTTCACATTCCCCTCCATCCTCCTCCCCTTCCCCCACACACTCACCCAGAGCAACTTCTAGTCCTGCAAGCTCTATTCATAGTAAGAGCTCTATATGGCTGTACCATTTTTTGTCTTTTATACCGTATTTCTACCGTGCCTTTTCTGTGTTTAGATATGTCTACATAGGTACTTATCACCATGTTACAGTTGCCTACAATAGTCAGTCACATGCTGTGCAGGTGTATAGCCTAGAAGCAGTAAGCTGTAGCGTACAGCCTAGGCACTTAGTGGCCTAGATAGCATCTAGGTTTGTACAAGTGCACTCTGATATTCACAGGAAGATGAAATCACCTACTGATGCATTTCTCAGAACACATTTCCAGTTAAGCCATGCATGGCTGTATATTCAAAACCCTCCTGGCTCTTCTTGGTCATGCTGATGCCATTACCAGCATAGTTACTATGTGCATCAAACGTCACTGAGTAAGTCATGCATCAGTTTCGTGCAACCCATTCTGTTGTCATTTGGATATTGTTCACCACAATAGACCTTTTTATTGTTTCTTTTGATAAAAACAATCATCCCCTCTCCATTTTTCCTTTGAGCCACTCCAAAATAATAAAACCAACCTACCTAGGGCATCTCTAAAGTTCCTAACAACTCCTCTCCTATTGTTTTAAATTTAACACAAATTTGTGTGGGGGTAGAGGGTAGCACTTTACCATTCTTTACACAAATTACAAATTAAATTTCTCTGGTTTGGAGGCAGAGCAGAGTTACCGGTTACATGGCAATTAAACAGTGAGGTCTCATCTCCTCCTCATAATCTGTATCCTCTTCTACTTTATGATCAAAGTTTGTGGTGAACATGCCGTCTGTGGCTAAAAAGCATTGGATTAAGTAGTTGTTATTTTCAGTTGATACAATTTAACCGAGAATTTGGAGTGTTTTATTATTGTTACAGTATTTTATTTTGAAACCAAGCCTAGAATACTCTGTTTGCTTTTTCAAAATTCCTATTGAATAAATAAGTTAAGGGAGAGAGGTTTTAGTGTTATTGCAATCCTGGTTCCAAGAATGATTAGTAAGCAATTTGGAAAGAACAATTTTGTGGTATACATTTTTCAGCACTGTTGTGTTTCTGTCATTTTGCCAGCAGAGCAAAGTTTGGCCACCGGAAAAGCAGCATTTAGCAGACTTGTGCCCAAATCTATATCTTGACAAGCTGTCTTCTATCATTCCATTTATAAACTTTATGTGACCAATGAATCAACTCATTTTTCTCTTGAAATGCGTCAGTCTCTGCCCTGTAACCTAAACTTCCACACTGCTTGCCACTCATGGGACTTAGCGAATTTTGATAAGTAGAACTAGAAGCTGGTATGCTGGTAAACTGGCTCTATGAAAAAAAAATTAAAAAGCCTTGGTTTATAGCCTTTGCCAATATCCATCGTGCAAATATTTCCATCATAGTCAATTTCAAAGTATTATGTGGTATCCCCTGTCACAGGAGTTGGAGTTAGGAAGAAATGAGCACAATAAACTCTCAAGTACTAACAAGCAGGAGCTGCAGCACACCACTGGGGAGGTCATTGGAGGTCACTGTGCCATGACCCCTCTGGTCACAGAGAAGGACACTGGGGCCAGTGCACAAGCTAGTACACACACTTCCTTCCCCTCCATCTATGTGTAATTAATTTAGTAATTTACTGTTAACTACCCGAGGGCTTGAAAAGGAACAGCTAATCAGAAAAAGGAGGCAGAAGTCGCTGTGTTGTGTCTATGGGAGATGAGGTAAAGCTGCCATGCTGATGCTCAGGGCTCAAAACAGATCAGTGACAAAAGAAATGCCACGTCACCTTGCAGATATTACTCTGAAACCAAAACAGGTGTAGACTGACTTGATTTATCAATAACCAATGTAGAAATCATTGTGTTTAGGATGGGAAAGATGTCTGTAGCTTCTAGAGGTCTCTTACAATTCAATTTTTTATTGTTTTTGTTGTTGTTTTCATTCATTGGAAAGTCAGAATGTTACTTTCTTGTCATGGCCCACGTAGCTGCTAGTCCAAAAGCGTCTGGTTCTGAAATTCACCATCTTAGGATACAAAACGTATGAGGGAGAGTGTCTTTAGGAACGGTTTCCTCTGTATTCTCTCTCTCTCTTTTCAAATTTAATCATGTAATTTAGATATTCTCTAAATTGTAGTAATTTTTCAGAATTTGAATTTAAAAACAGTTGCTGACTTCTATCTTCTAAATTTAAATCCTAAATTAGATTATCATTGTATATGTCAAGTGTTTTCCTTGACCTATGTCAACAACATATTTTGACACGAAAAGTGAAAATAGTGAAATATGTGTAACAAAAGAACGAGTAGGTGAAAACCCAAATTGTATTTGAAATTGTAGTATATAATCAGATTTGTATTCTTTTATATTTATGAACATATTAGATATTTAAACAGTAGTCCGAATACTATTCAAACCCTTAACTATATTAGTCTTAATTTAATACTTTTTGTGAGAAGAGGGGACCTCACTAGAAGCATGTAGTACAAATGATGAAATCATGCACGGTTCACAACCAGATGGTGTAACTCATACGTGGAAAGCTGTCGATAGAGAAAAACCTGTCTCTGAATATAAAATCAAAAATGGTTAATGTTCTCTGTGCAATTGATTTGTAGTTAGAGACATGTGGAAAGTGAAACGTGGTGTCCATCCATTCTGGCTGTAAAGATCCTCTATCCCAACCTCGCCTCCCCTGTACCTTTAGAAAATGAAAAAGACAGATTTTATTCGTAGTGTTATAAGAAGTAAAGCAAATCAACACAATCTACATAATGAATTGAAGCTGGCAAGCAATCAGGTTGCAGCCAGATTAGATTACACTGTGCATGATTTCATAGGTTGTACTGCAGGCTTTGTGTTCTGAGACCGATTTACAGGCTTCAGAAAGACTTGAGTTCTATTATTTTTCTTTGATTAGTTTAATGAGTGAGTTACAGTCATGCCTTACTTAATGATGAGGATCATTCTGGGAAATGCATTATTAGGCGATCTTATGACTGTGTGGCTATCAGGGTGTACTGTCACAAACCTAGATGGCATAGCCTACTGTACAGCTAAGCTATGTGATCCGGCCTATTGCTCCCAGTCTGCAAACCTGGACAGCATGTTACTGTACTCAATAGTGTAGGCACTCGTACAATGATAAGTACTTGTTTCTCTAAATATACTGACACACAGAGAAGGTACAGTGAAAATATGGTATTTTGATGAGACCATGACCATACACTATGTATGTGGTCCATTGTTGCCCAAAACATTTATGAGATGCGTGACTGTACATGGAATCTGGATGCTGTATGAAGAAACCTTTCTCAAGCAGCATGAACATGCTGTCTCCTAAAGTCAGCTTAAAATATACCTTGCTCACACAATGACGCAAGACGGCAAGATAGGTAGTCACAAATTAGGAGGTAGCCCTTTGCCTGTGAGCAATACAAGGGGGGTGGTCCCCAACCTTTTTGGCATTGGGGACCAGTTTCGTGAAAGACAATTTCTCATCAGATTAGGGGTGGGGTAGGAGGATAGTTTCAGAATGTTCAACTGTGTTACATTTATTGTGCACTTTATTTCTATTAATATTACATCATAATATATAAGGAAATAATTATCCAACTCACCATATTGCAGAATCAATGGAACCCTGAGCTTGTGTTACTGCAACTAGAAGGTCCCATCTGGCAGTAATGGGAGGCAAGGGCACCTGAAGGATTTTGCTGCCATAAAGCCAGCCTCCAGCTGCAGCGCCATTTACCACTCACTGATAGGGCTGTGTTATGCACCTGCAAGCAATTGATTTACTGTGGTCTCTGTGCAGTCAAACCTCTCTGCTAGATAATCTGTGTTTGCAGTGACTCCCCAGTGCTGGCATCCCTGCCTCAGCTCCACCTCAGATCATCAGGCATCGGATTCTTATAAGGGGTGTGCAACCTAGATCTCTCCCATGCACGGTTTGCAGTAGGGTTTGCACTCCTGTGACAATCGGATGCTGCTGCTGCGGCTATGACAGGAGGTGGAGCTCAGGCGGTGATGTGAACAATGCAGAGTGGTTGTAAATACAGATGAAACTGCTTGCCCAGCCACCGTTTACCTCCTGCTATGTAGACTATTTCCTAATAGGCCACTGACAAGAACAGGTCCCACCCATGGGTTGAGGACTGCAGTACTAAAGAAATACTGTGAATTTACTGAGATGAAGGATCAATGTGATCAAAAGTATAGGAATGAAGGAAGACTTTGCAAAAGAGGGGGAAAATAATTTGATCCCTAAAGAAGGATGAGAGGTAGATATTTGGAGAAAAGAGATTAGATTTCGTAGCATAGGGACATGATTAGTCTATATTTGAATTTTTGTTTTCTGGATGTGAGAGGCTTGAAAAATTGGCTATACAGTGAATTGGTAGGAATAAGTTAGATTGTAGTCGTGGGATGAGAGAAAAATTGTCAGCTTTCTTTTTGATGTAGGAAGGTCTTCCTGGCATGTCATTTTGAGAGCCAAAGAAAGAGCATCCCTCTTGGAAGTTGGCCTATGGAATATAAAGAATTTCCTACATTTCCCAGTGATTTCCTCTAGGCTTTATTGCTGGGATGACAGGCAAAGGACATCTAAGAGAGAAAAAGTAGAGTTGTCAGGTTCAGGGCTTGGAAGAATTTTCAGCCTATCTGTAGCATTGAACTTCTTCTTGGCTTATTTCATTATTTACTGGAATCATTTTCAAAGAATAGTTTTGTTCTTATAGAATATAGCTTTAAACAAATTTATGCCTATTGACATAAAAATACCCGAAGTTAAAGCTGGCCTTTTATTTTCTTGTGTAGAGAAAGCCTTGGAGGATATGTAGGCTTTTCCAAGTATGTTTATGAAGCAGGAGTTGGGACTTACAACAAAGAGTGAGCAACAGTAGAATAATAAAGACTCTTGTCTGGTAGGGCTCATTAATGTTTTACAACTGGACTTGAAGATAAAAACTGCTCTGATATTTTGGAGAGGTGGTATAGCCTCTACTAAACTTTATGCAAGAAAGCTCTGCAGCAGGGTCAGAGCAGATCGCCCAAGATAGCGGGTGGGATAGTGGGATTATTCACACTAGCAAGTGGTCCTGCTCATGCCCTATCCCGCTTTAGCATCTCCTAATCTTTTCCCCAACCTTTCCTTCTTCCTGCTGCGTGAAACCCCCTGCTCCCAAAATAGTTTGACTTTTACCTTTTACCATAAGAGAGGGACTTCTTTGAATGCAAACATTGTTGTGCTTGATCCCTCAGTAGTGTGGCTGGAGGTCTCCCCTGGGAGTGGCTCCTGAGAATTCCAGAAGGTGAATTAGGATCCTTTGGGAAAAGCTATAATGAGGTGGGAGACAACAAATGCACACATGTACTGATAGTGCTTTGTGCGGCGATGGCGACACACAAAGGCACATCATCTTGGAGCATCGTCTATAAAAGGTTTGTCTTGAACTTATTACAATGTAAATGGAGCAAATATTTCTTAATTTTATAGAACTATATTCTAATCTGTGAAAACATATTGCCACCATCTAAGAAAGGTTACTAACTTGAGATGATGCTTGGGAAAAGATAAAAGAAAATTTATTTAGTTTCCTCAAAATATGCTGTGTCAAGGACATGTAACTTTCATTTAATCAGGGGAAAACGCAAGTAGCCCCATAGAAATGTGTTCGATGATATTGACAAGGAATTTGAGGAATAAAAAAAAATCAAATGACTAGTACATTTGTAAAAATGCTATTCCTCAGTAGTAATCAATCGGAGGAAAATTGAAACACAATTTAGTAGTTTACCTATGAAACTAAGTAAAATTAAAAAGCTTTGTAGCATCAATTGTGGGAAAATGAAAGGGCATGAATTTTTACTACCCTCTCAGAAATAATCTGAGAGTATCTATTAGAAATAAAAATACATTACATTGGACTAAGCCATCTTGTTTTAGAAATCTTGCATGTGTAATAAAAAAATCAGTGTACAGACTATATATTAATTTCAGCATTGTTTTGATTTCTTAAACTACAAGCAATCTTAATGTCTACTATTAAAGAAGATTGCTTACATCTATGATTGATCATATTACATTGATCATATTACATTGATCATATTATGATTGATGTAATCAAACTATGCTACATTAGATATTAATAGTTATTAAAAAGAATGCAATAAATTCCTACATCAATCTGGAAATATTCCAAAATATGTGAGTATTTAGAAAGTAAGCTGTAAAATCTATACTAGAACAGTTTTATTTAAAAAATAGGAATATGACTCTATACGTTTAGATATATTTCTAAATACTTTTATATATTTTCATAAATTGAACATTGGCAAAGTTATAGAAAGATAGGTACCATACTATTAATGTTGTTAATGAGAGGGATGAGATTGTTAGAAGGAATGGGAATATACTGTTAATATATTTTAAGTGTATATACTAATGTATATTTTTAAACTTTTTTAAAAGAAGCATACATTAATTTCATGATTAAAAATAGAAAATTGAGACAGAGAGCATGCTAGTGGTTTCCAGGGATTGGAGGAGATTTGATTAAAAGGGACAACATTAGAGAATTTTTTAGTTGATGCAACTGGTCTATATCCTGATTGTGATGCTGAATGAAGACATGTAAATTTATGCATATGTCAAAATTCATAGAATTTTGCCCCCAAAACAATTTTTTATTATATTTAAATGAGTTATAAATATTACTAAAGAAAAACTGTGAATTTTAAAAAATACTGAAAAATGGGTAATGAAAAGTCCTATAAAATCTATTAATTATAGGCAAACCTGAGACAAAATTTTTTAAGAGAAAATTGGCCATAATTTTTAAGACTTTAGGGTTATTTTCCAGTTTGAGCCTATTTAGTCATTGGTGATCAACATAATAAGTTAATAGGCTGGGTCAATAGATATTTTTCATCCTGTATATAATTAACAAAACTAAAATATAGGAGAATTTAGTAGTTTGCCCAGAAATATACAGCTAAGAAGACTTCACCTTGAAATCCAAATGTTGAAAGAAAGTTAGGATTTCTAAAAGTAAGATTTTTAGATATGGACAAGATATACACACCATTTCTTTAAATTCACTATAATAAGATAGCAATGGGGAAAAAAAAAAGCTAGCAAGCTCTGAGGTAGAAATATGCTCTTACACAGTAATAAAAATAAAGCAGACTTCAAATATAATGCTTGTGGCCTGCACCTATACAGGCACCCCAGGGAGGCTCAGCGAGTATAGTGGTCCAAAATTCCCATAATCCTGTCAGTGTATAGTTCGGTCTAGAATGCTGAAAATAAGATAATATGATATTTTTACAAAGACTCTTAATTCTACTCTGCAAAATGACTTGAACTACACTCTTGTAAAGGAGCTATTAATGAAAGTAGGGGACAAAGGGTCAATGGTAAATGACTTAACATGAGATCCTATAATAAAAAAAAGTTAAACAAATATGAAATCTGATAGCACCATATTCATAAATGATGACAATGTTAAACTCTGTGTTTTCATGTCAATAGGAGTTAAGTAGCAGAAGAGATCAGAGATGCATATTTAAGAGTGACAGAGCATTGTAATTCATGGACATGGCTATTTCCAGTATGAATATTAAATATCTGTCTGTTTGCTTTTTAAGTGATCATGATTCAAGACAGAAGATTTTAAACAGACACTGTTTTACAAGAGTAGAATAGGAATTCCCTACTGACTTCATCCAACTCAAGTTTTGGGTTGCTTTTTGTTATGGTGGTAGTATTACATTTTATCTGTTTTTGTTACTTTAGCGTCAAATGCCAGTTTTCATTTCTTGCCTCATTTAAATCTTGCCTATCTTTTCTCAGCTTAGTTGGAATCTTGTGTCTTCTATGTAAACATCTTTGGAAATCTGTTGTGTCTTTCATGTAAACTTCTTTAGAAATGTTCTTTATTTTGTGAAATCTTACTAAGTATAGTTCTGAAAGAGTTAATTTCATCTCTCCAAATAAATATTAATTACCAAGACTATATTATGTTTCCTTTTTTTTAAGTGTAGCATAATGGATATTATTATTATTTTATTAAATCATAGCTGTGTACATTAATGCGATCATGGAGCACCATACACTGGTTTTATACACTGTTTGACACATTTCCATCACACTGGTTAACATAGCCTTCCTGGCATTTTCTTAGTTATTGTGTTAAGACATATTCTACATTTACTAAGTTTCACATGTAACCCTTATTATGTTTCTTTTTGCATTTCCCTAGTATCCATTCATTCAATCAAGTATATACATCACTTTTTCTATTCAAGGCACCACGCTACCTTTAATACAAGGAAGGAGACACCCATAAGACTTAAAGCTGATCCCTTGTCTTAAAGAATTTACCATCCAATAAAACAGATAAGACAATATATATGTGAATACAATACTGAACATTATGTCGTGTAGAGTGATGGGAAAAAAGACAAAAAGATACTGCAATGTTGCTGCAACAGGTAGAGAACATTTCTTGTAGCTGATCTTTGGAATAGTCAATCAAATTATTCTCCTTTTCCTTCCTTCCTTCCTTCCTTCCTTCCTTCCTTCCTTCCTTCCTTCCTTCCTTCCTTCCTCTCCTCCTCCTCCTCCTCCTCCTCCTCCTCCTCTTTTTCTTCCTCTCTCTCTCTCTCTCTCTCTCTCTCTCTCTCTCTCTCGACAGAGTCTCATTTTGTCGCCCTTGTTAGATTGCGGTGGTCTCATAGCTCACAGAAATGCCAAACTCTTGGGCTCAAGTGATTCTCTTGCCTCAGCCCCCCTAGTGGCTGGGACTATAGGAAACTGCCACAAAACCCAGCTATTTTTTGTTTGTTTATTTGTTTTAGCAGACCTGGGCTGGGTCTGCTAAACCAACCAACTCCAGTGCATGTGGCTGGCACCCTAACCACTGGGCTACGAGCACCCAGCCTTTATCTAGTTTTTTATTCTAGATTTTTCTTCATTAACACTAATACTTTAAGTTATATGTAATTTTTCTAGGAAATGGTTTATTGAAAAGTAGCAATTTTTATTCCGATTTACATGGTTTTCTCCTGCATTGTAGTTCTTTTCATACATGTTTTGAGGGCCTCCCTATTTTCTGTAATGGCTGTATTAAAACTAATATCCCCCCAACAGTGTGCAGAGGTTCTCTTTACATTCTTGCCAACACATACTATCTTTCCTCTTTTGCTAATAGCCGTTGTAACATATATGAAGTGATATCTCATTGTGGTTTGTACTGAATTCAATTGGAGGTACTAGACTTTGCTGTACCTAAATATTTACTTCTTTTTCTAGGTTTAGAAAGTTTTCTGCTACTAGTTTTTTTAAACTTTATCTTTCTCTTTCCATTTTTGAATTCCTAAGGCTATAATATTTGTTGATCAATTCCATAAAACCTGTAAGCTTTTTAAATTTCTCTCTATTCTTTTTTCTTTGTACTTCCCTTCATATTTTCTTTTCTTTTTATTGTTGGGGATTCGTTGTCCCCTCCATATTTTCAAATAACCTATCTTTTAGTTCATGAATTCTTTCTTCTGCTTTATCAGTTCTGCTGGTGGTGCTCCCCATTGCATCTTTTTAAAAAATTTTTGGTTATTATGGATTTTTAGCTTCAGGATCTGTGTTTGATTTTTTAAAAATTTAATCCATTTTCTTATTCTGGTCGCTTATTGTTTTCCTCATTTAGTTGGAATAATTTTACTATATTTTCTTGAATCTCCTTAAAATGGTTATTTTGAATTCTTTGTTCAACAGTTCATATGTTTCAATTTTTAGGGCCAGTCCCTGGCACCTTACTTTGTCTGTTTGGAGGTGTCATACTTCCTTGATTGTTTGTGATCGTTTCACTTGGGAATTCAGAAATGGATTAATAGAAAGATGGTGTGACCAGTATAGTCTAGCAAGGTGGAGGAGAGAGAAGAAAGAGGGGAGGAAGGGAGGGCAATTGGTGGGATCTCAGCTAATGTGCACAATGTGAGGGTGTTCAGCACTTCCCCTGAGGGAAGGGCTCAACTACAACTTAAAACAAGGGTGCAAGTCAAATCTATCAAGTATAGAACATAAATGTCTTAACATAATACTTAAGTAAATGAGGTGAAAGCTATATTAATCAGTTTGTTGTAAGCACTCCAAATTGTATAAAAAATCAACACATTACACCCCACAAATGTATATGTGTGTTCATGATCTATTGTGTATATGACTTAATAAAAGGAGGAAAAAAGAAATAAAAACAATGTAACCTAAACATTTATACATTTATATTAATTTGAAGTTAAAAAAAGAAGACATTATGAGAACAGCTTGAGCTATTTTCAGAGTATGGGGAGGTTTGAGGAAGTATTTTAATTGTAGAAGATGTAGAGAGAAAATTTGGGACTGGAATAAGGGAGATCTTTATTTTAGGTTTTAACATATTGATGGTGTAGAGTACTTAATGATTATTTTTAAAATAATTTTCACTAATTTAGCTACGGAAACCTTAAATTTATCAAACATCATCCCTTACTATTAAATATGCTTTTCATAAATGTTTTTCACAAAATAGTGGTAATTTTTAGACTTTTAATCAATAACTTTGGCAAAATGTTATCTATATTTTGGAAGATTATTGAAATCTTCTGGGACTATCTAAGAGTGTCAGGATAGGACAATTAGATATTAAATAAATAGTAATGTGTTTGGGGGAATAAATAAGATATCCCCCAAACCCAGCTCTGTTTTCTACATAGTAAATTAAGCTGTGTGTCTCTTGGTTTCGGAATAGTTTCTCTTATTAAGTAACGAGTTATCACCAACAGTGACTTTTGACAAGACCCATTCATTGTTAGCTCAAAGTTCTGTAAGTCAGAAATCTGGCATTCTGTGGTGGCTTTTGTGTGCAGAGTGTCGTAGGACTGAAATCAAAGAGAGAGCCAGGCGAGGCTCTTATCTGGAGGGTCTGGAAAGAGCAATGCTTCCACGCATATTCCTGTGTTGGTGGAGTTCTTTCCTTTCACAGCTGTGAGGCTGAGCGTCCTGTTTCCTTGTTGGTTGGTAGCCATATCCACCCTTCAGTTTCTAGGGTTACTCGTTTTCCTTGCACTTGACCCTCCCCATCATCAAATCAATTGTTGAATCTTTTTCCTCTTCTAGTCCTTCTTGCTTTTTCTTCTGTCTTCCTCTGATGTCACCATCCAAAGACAACTCTGCTTTTATGGGACTTATATGATTAGATTGGAACACTTGGATTCTCCCCCTGTTTTCAGGTTCACTTTATCATATAATGTAACATAACCACAAGAGTATGGTATTCTTTCATATTCACAGTGACAACCCATACTCAAAGGAGAGATTAGAAAAAGATAAAGGTCAGGGTAGGTCATTCTTAGAAGTCTACCTGCAACAGATGTGTATTTGTTCATCCTCAATATTTACACATAATGTAAGTAGTGCAAATCATTGTTACAGTGATTGCTAATGACTAGGGACTATTAAAAATTTTGTGATACAGAAACAATGACTATCTTTCCACAAGAATCAAATAAAATTAAAAATTACTAAATAGTTGTTCTTCGGGAGTAAAATTGAACTTAGCTTATACAACTCTTATGAGAGACTCCTACTTTACATACAACACAAGCCCTTACACTGGCACATCCTTTAAAAGCCCTTTAGGAATGGAGTTTGCCACCATCCCATAAACTGTATGTGTATAAAGGAACTCTTCATTGACATCTCTGAAAACCATTTTGGCTTGATCAGGTGTCTTAATAATGAATTCAGAAATTGCGTGACTTGGCGGGATGGAGCATGATGGTGGAATGGGAGCTGAGAGAAATCCCTTGTTCCTTCCAGTTTGCCAGTTGCAAAACAACTAAGTCTTTGTTCAAAGTCTTTTAGAACTGCAATAGTTGTACTTCTTCTGAGAAATATTTTTAAAAGGGACTATAGTGAGCACAAAGGAGAGGGCATAGCAAAAGAAAAGATTTTGGTGGATCTTGTCTGCCATGCTTAGGAATGTGTCATAATGATGTGGGGGTCCAAAATCTCCAGCTTTGTCTGTGAATTGCTGCAAATAAGATGCTCTTTCAAGTCTCTGGACCACCAAGGTTAAGTTGAACCATGGCAAAGATCTCCTGCCTGACAGAATCCACTCCTGTTGCTTTAAACTAAACCAGATGATCTTGACAAATACCTGCTTTGGGAAAAAAGAAATCATAAATAAATACATGACTATTTTGGAAGGAATCTTGAAGTAAGGGCAGTCCTGTTAACACTCTATGTGTAAATTTTTATATTTATATTACTATACGTTGTGTTCCACTTCACCTTTACAGAATGATGCATTTTTATTTCCTCCATTGGCAGGATTATTTCGTCATGTAAAATTCTTGCTTTTGAGTTCTGCTTTATTCCTGTTTGTGCCGTTAAAGTTCAGCCAGATGGAACTCATCCAAGCCCTTATTTCTATCAGACATTTGAACAGCTGGGATTCTGTGGTTTCTAAGTTTGAAGCAAAGGATCTGCAGAGCTCCTGTCAGCAGGGGCCATGTGCTTTCACGGTCTCTCTTAGTAGCTTTATATTCACACAGTTGCATTTGACAAAACACTAACATCTGCAGTTTGTGCCAGGATGTAAGACAGAGTGAGAAGGAATTGCATAGAATATCTGGCTTTTAACCTTGCAGGACATTTGTGACTGCTTTACTAAATCCATTTTAGAAAATTGTAATTATGTCATTACTCCATCTTGTGAAGTATTTGGCATGAAACACAGATTTAAGTAGTTTGGGATGGAATTTTTTTTTGGACGGGGTTAAGATTCACCAAGTTTAACTTAGATTGCTAAGTGGAAGATAATTATGACAAGCTGGTGTGAGGAAAGCATGTGAGATTTATCTCCAGGATTAAATAGGTTTTAAAAATTTTAAGCTGTTTTTTACAGTACTAAAAAAAGAACGGAAGTTGTTATTTTAGATTCTGAAAGTGGGTATCACTTTCCTACTCTCATTTTTTAATCATTCCTTCCCTACTCTCATTTTTTAATCATTTAACATAGTGTTCATTAAAACTAACTTTAAAAGTTTTGCCAAAAATAAATTCAAATTGTTCCATGTTGCTCTTGTGGGGCATATTGTGGTCCAAACAAATGTTCTCTATGCTCAGATTAGGGCTCTTAGGACTATTTGATGCAAAGAAAACTATGTTAAAATAAGAAGACCCTTACAAATCCAAAAATACCATATGATAAGATTTTCTAGTAAACAGTTATTATAAAAGGGAGCAGGATTTTCATAGGGTTTCAAGGTAGCTCTGACTGGAAGTAAGATCAGAAGATTTGAAGATTGAAAGCCTTAATAATATAATAACATGACATCTGAGTCACTATGATAGCATTTTATTTGGACATCTCATTACTTGCAAATTGAAACTCTTCATAAACAGTTATATAATAGTAGGCTTTAAAACAATAGCATGCTCTAAGTATAACTTACAAAGTTCTGTCAAAAATTATTTTTATTGCAGGTAATAATTAGAAAATTATTACAGGCTTGACAAAAGTATGTGAGTTGGAAGGGACTCTTAGCAATCACATGGTCTAAATGCAGTTTTTTATATTAATTGAAACAGGATATACAGTAAAACACAGATTGTAAGTATTTAGTTCAATAAAAATAGACAGTTATTGACACAATATGCAAATATAACTCCTACTAATGTATTAGGTATGGTGGCACATGCCTGTATTCCCAACTACTTAGAAGGGTAAGGCAGGAAGATTGCTTAAGCTCAAAGGTTCAAAGTCAGACTGGACAACATAGTGAGACCCTGTCTCAATTTAAAAAAAGAAAATTGAATATTTTCATCTCTTTAGAGAGTTGTCTCATGGCCCATCGATGTTGATACACCCTCTCTTTCAGAGGCAATATTTATTCTAATTTCTATTCCCTTGTCATAGTCTTGTCTGACCTAGAACTTCACATAAATGGATGATTCCTTATGTACATGTTTGTCTCTGTCTTCTTAAGGTCAACATATTTTGAGATTTGTTCATGTTTGTGTATGAGTATTTGATTTTTTTCAAAAAATTTCTGAGTACTACTGTATTATATAAATACAACATTGTTTGTTCACCAAATGTCTAGCTGTGGACATGTGGTTTATTTCCATTTGGGAACTATTAGGAATAAAGTTACTATGAACATTCTTGTACAAGTCTTTTTTGTTTTCATTTCTCTTGAATAAATACCAAGAAGTGGAATTGCTAGGTTGTAAAGAGGTTATATATTTAACTTTATGAGAAACTTCCAAACTAATTTCCAAAATGGTTATAAAATTTTTCATTCCCAGTAGCAATTTAGGAGCATTCTACCTTTTTCATTTTGTTGTCAGTATTTGACAATGTCATTTTCATACTTCCCCCCATTCTAGTGCATTCAAAGTTGTACATCATTAGATTAAATTTGTACCACCCTGATGACTCTAGTGACAGTCACATCTTTTTATGACTTATTAACCATTGCATGTCTTCTTTTGTGAACTGTTTATTCTGGTATTTTGTTCATTTTTATCAATCTGTTTTCTATTAATTGTAGATTTGTAAGAGTTCTTTATATATTCTGTTAAGTCTTTTGTCACATTCATGTCTGATAATGAATTTTGTCTTGAAGCCTGTGACTTGCCCTTTCATTTTCTCAATGGATCTTTTAAAAATATTTGAGGTTGCTGTGATCTATGTTGCCATGATCTATGTTGCCATGACACGTCACCAAGGGTGACTAAAGGGGAAGGGAGGGGGGAGGTTTGGGGGGAGGGAGGGTGATGGGTTGGGCCACATCTATGGTGCATATTTTTATCTATAATAAAAAAAAAAGTAAAAATAAATAAATAAATTAAATAAATTAAATAAATAAAAAAAAGTGGATAGTTAATTTTGATGAAGTTAATCAGTTTTTCTTTTATGGTTATTGCTTTTGTGTCTCAAGAAATTAATGCCTACGCTAAAGACACAAACATACCATAGATGAGAATTAATTAAAAATAAATCGAAGAGCTGCACATAGGGATAAAATTATAAAGCTCACAGAAGGAAAAATAAAAAATATCTTTGTGACCTCAGCACTATACATATATATACATATAAATTTTAAACCTCACATATAAAAAAAGTATATGCTTTAATAAATTCTTTACTATTCTTAAAAATATGTATACTATGATAAATATTTTGAAGGTATTTATTTCTTCCATATAAATATTCACATGTTCATAATGATATTTATTAGAGTATATATATCAACCTTTGAGAGCTGTCTATTCCAATTTGATCCATGAATAAATGTACATATAAATTTTAAATGATACATGTAACAAATAATATATGCTTTAATTCATTCTTTATTAATCTTATATGTGGATTTATCTAACTACTCCCATTTAACATTTTTGAATACTAGTTTTCTAATATTTCTCCTTTGCCATTCACCAAATAGTAAACATTTATTGGTTGAATGATTGAATGCGTAAGGTGGAGCTCCCATTAATATTTATTGTTTGTTGTTCATTTCTGTTTGCCATATATATTTATAGTCCCTTTACAAAGGTTGTACATGGTTTGATAACTAAATGAAGTCATCAGTGAAAATGTCATTTCTTTTCCTGTACCATTAATGACATTTCCTCTTACTTGTCATATGTCTCCCCAAAGTGTTCCTTCTTACATGTATTTTTTAAACTGTCTGTGCCATAATCCCTTCACTGCCATTACAAGCTCAAGGGTAAAAAAGTTGCCCGGTTTTCTTCCTTTCCTTCTTTCTTTCCTTCTTTCTTTCACGGAGTCTCACTATGTAGCCCTTGGTAGAGTTCTGTGGCATCACAGCTCACAGCAACCTCAAACTCCTTGGCTTAAGTGATTCTCTTGCCTCAGCCTCCCAAGTAGCTGGGACTACAGGCATCACCACAACATTTGGCTATTTTTTTTGTTGCAGTTGTCATTGTTGTTTGCTGGCCCAGTCCGGGTTTGAACCCGCCACCCTCGGTGCATGTGGCCGGTGTGCTATGGGCGCCGAGCTGAGTTGCCCAGTTTTCAACTTTGCTGCTCACTAAATGTCACCCTTTATCTTTTTTCTTCCTTTACTTCTATGTTTCTCAAAGTTTCTATATTTCTAGTGGTCTGTGTTATTTCTATGAAACATTAGAGTTTTTACTTTAAAGAAGAAAATCTATGAAATTGCTCTATTCTTGTCCATCTGTATGACTACTTTAAAGTCAAGCTTTTGATCTGCCCTTTGAATTTTGCAAGTCCATCATGATCAGATGATAACCCAATGATTATTTGTTCAAGTTCTCAAACTTAAGAAAAGTGCCTTTACTAATAGATGTGGACGTCACGTAGACTTTATTTCTTTGCCCTCTCATCCCCTTGTTTCCTTCTCAATCCCTTGTCATATCCTCCACTGTTCTTTTGACAGTGCCGCGTGCAGCACAGGCCCTCCCTTAGGCCCATTCCGAAAGGGTCTGGTTGAATACTAACCGGCTCCTCTTCCCTCACTGTTACTATGCAGTGTTTGTACTATGCCCCAAATTCAGCATGCATGATCCGGGGACGTCATGGAGGCCCCGGCATGCCGCCTTCCTTGTCTTCTTCCCTGACTACTACAGTGAGAACCGACATTCTCTGAAGACGTGAAACTGCTGAGCCTCCATAGTTCCCCTCATCACCGCGTGGTGTTACGCTCCACGAGGCCTGGACTGTTGTCTTTATCCCTGTTTCTTCCTCATGAGTAGATCATTGGCCTGTGCGCCATCTCCACCCTCAGTCCTATCCTTGTGACAGGCCTGTTTATTGTGCTGCTTTGTTGCAGCCTACATCTCTGTCCAGGAAATGGAGTCTTGTCTTAAAACTCAGCTTGGTGTTTGAGCATTTTCACCTCATGAAAACATTTCCCATGTGCCAACCATTGGTCTGCCTCACTCTGAAGCATTCAGCCAGTTCCTGACTTTCTTTTTGCTCTGCAATGCCCCTCAGATAGGATCTCCAGCATGAACATCTGCAGAATTTGGACCTGAGATTGTGGCATAGTACCATCAGTGTCCGGACCCAGCCATGGGATGCAGAGTGTTTCTTTAGTCCCCATTCTACATGGCCTTGGTCTCTCACTAATTCAGAAAATTGTGCATCCTTTGTACTTAAGGAACTGAGATGATATCAGCAGGTAACAGTGTTCCCTGTTTAATTCTTTGCCATCTCTATTTTCACATCTGGTCTACAATCCATTCAAAGTTTTTCTTAGTTTCCAATCCTATGTTGGATGAAGGTCGACATAATAATTTTACTGTTCTGCTCTGATGTCAGAAGACATCCAACACTTTTTTTTTTTTTTGGTGCATTTGTTCACAAAGTAGGGTCTAAAATTCTTTGCCTGTGTGATTCAGAAAATGGTTATGTGTTTTCTCACATTCCCTGTTATGGCAAGACAAGAACAGAAAGTCTTATTCATCCTGATTTGCCATTTACGTCTTGAAAAGTGATTCATTTGGCACAAGTTTTTCAAGCACATGCAAGTGGTTCCGGCTATCGTATCTACACTGACAGGTTCTACCCAAACCTCAACTGCTTGAAAATTGTATGAGATGAAAATGCGCATAACAGGAACAGTCATGACTTCTGGGAAGGATTTTCCAAGTGATCTGAAAAAGAAGAAACTTTGGAAATATGAATGATGTGCCTATCAACATGACATGAAAATGATGTGCCTCTCATTCCATGATGAGGTTAGTGACAATGTGAATACATTCTTTGGGCCTTAAAGGAAGAAACAACCTGTTCAATGTGAAAAACTGACAGTTATTTTAGAATATACAAAACTTATCGGAGGAGTGGACAGTGCTGGTCAGTATTGTGGATGTTATGGATTTACAAGGAGGTCTTACAAATGGCGGACAAAATTATTCTTCTGGCTGATGAAAGTTGCAATTGTAAACAGCTACAACCTTTATTCATGAGATAAGGAGAGTGTGGAAAAAGTGCAGATATCCCTTTCTTACAGAAGAAATCTCATTACTCAGCTTGTGAGCAGTGTGAGGTAGAAAAAGTCAACAAAGAAGGGAAGATTATTATCTTATGACACCGAGGGAAGGCTACAGAGTACAGAAAGTGCAGAAAGATATACTTAGGAAAGACTAATCAACAAAGGATTGCATGGTTTGCAGCAGAAGAAATGAGAAAGGTCGAAGGAGGGAAACCGTTTTCTACCGTGAGACGTGCAACAGGAAGCCTGGTCTTCATCCTGGGATTGCTTCAAAAGTATCACACTGCAGAAAATCGTAAACAAAAATAGACAAAACATTTACTTTGGTTACTGTATGTAACCTAAACCAGATAATAAAATCATCAGTTGAGTTCATATTTACGCTTTTCTCTTTTAAAACTGTAGGATAATTACAAGTAATTCACCAATCTCTTTCCTGCTCAAAATAAATAGGAGCTGGAGGAGTAGGCAGATGGGGGAAAAATTGGAATGGAAAGTGTTGACTTAAAAAACAAAACAACAGAAACACACTGATCCCCATTCTTGCTCAAATAGAGATGAAATGATCATTGTAATATTTCCCTTATCAAACAAGCATTTGTTGAATTTACAATACACACCCAGCATGAGGTATGTGTGATACACACCGAGCTAAGATGAATTCCCCGTTTTTACCAATACCTTCTTCCCTCCTTAATGCCAAACACAGTGAGTGCCTTCCCCACAGCAGTTATGTAGTACATGGTGGTATAACAAAGGTAAAATCGTTTTTACTGCATCCTCAAAAAACTCGGATCTATACGGCAAGTCAAGATAGGCCAATTAATGGCAATATAAATACTTCAGAATTAACTGATGTAGGTCATTTTA
Organism: Loris lydekkerianus; assembly: GCA_963574355.1. Taxonomy (NCBI): domain Eukaryota; kingdom Metazoa; phylum Chordata; class Mammalia; order Primates; family Lorisidae; genus Loris; species Loris lydekkerianus. The sequence continues at coordinate 39,194 of CAUYPK010074228.1, forward strand.
ACACTTATGATAAAAGTAGTATATGTATATAGTAGTATATAATAAAAATACCTTAGCAAGATGTGACTAAGAGTCAGGTATATTTAAATAAATAGTCATTACTGTCTCCTTTGGGAGGGGTCATTGATATCCTAAAGAGTATCTATGGCTTTCTGAATGTCTACAATGCAAATGGTTTAAGGATAAAGTAGGAATGTGTCTGTTACAGGGACGAAATGCAAATGGGTCTATTAGAGGGAAACTATTAATATAAATGTTCTTCTGCCTACCTGCTGAGACACTCTAGGGGAGATTTATACCTCTATTTGAAGCTTTCTGTCTCTGATCTCTGTGCAAACCTCTCCTTTTGCTTAGCTCCCACAGTCCTGTTAATAATAAACTTTTATCAGGATAAGTTTTCATCTCAGGAGACCTGATAGTCATTTTTAAAAATAACATTTCAAATAAAATATGGCTTCGAGAAGTTTCTTCTGGTTTTCTTCTCTTAACAAAACAAAATCCAGCAGGACCTTGATCTTAAATAGGAACTGATGCCTGTAAGTATTAAAAGAATAATTTAATATGGAAGAAATCTATATTTAAGAAATGTTTATAATGCATATTTCATAACTACTTTTTCCATCATCTTTTTTTGGAACTGTTGTTCTAAAGTTTTTTGACGACTTTAGACTCCAGTGACATTAAGTTGTGATTCCACCCAGCTGCTGCTTTGGATAGGCTAAGATTTTCTGCCCAGCCAGTACCTCTGGGAAAACGTTCCCTTTTGCATTTTTCGGAATTGTTAATTCATCCTATTTGAGTCATTATCCCTCTCTTTTTCTCTTTCCGATGATAAGCTTTACAGGATCTCTTTTTGCAGTTTTTTTTCTTTTCTTCTTTTCTGGGTCTTTGTTAGAAGGTTTCTGAAGACTCTTGAAAAATTAAAAGTTCAGTATCGTTAATAATAATTTATTTTAAAAACTCATAATCTCCTCTAATCCAATAACTTTTCCATTTCAGCAGCACACTAATATGGTCTCGTTTTTAAGATCTTGAACTGTGAAAATCCTCTTTCTGACCCCAGTCTTGTGTCTACCCTTCCCTAATGCCCATGAGCTCATCCTAATTCTTTCCTCGCTGTCTGTCCCTCTCTCCTGGCTTTCCCCACTGTTGTCAGTCATCCATAAGTGAACTTTCCAGTCAACTGTCAGCTCTTCCTGATTCCTAATCTGTTTCATTCACATTCTCTCATCAACTACTTGAAATCCTTAAGCTTTTCTCAAATGTTCAACCCAACACTAAACAAACCATCCATTATCATACTTTCAAGAAACTAAAGTCCATCAGGCATGGGACCTAGTAATTTAATCCGTCTCTGCCTGAAACTGTATCTAATTAATCAATCACTCTTTGTTCCTCTTTTCCTATCTTACAGGAAAAGCCGAACCTCTTTTTCCAAGGCTTCCTTCACGTTTATTTTTCTTTTACCTTTTATTTGCCACCAAACTTCATTTTAATACATTGTTTCTAATTCCTCATTTCTAGTTTATTCTTTATGGTACTGCAATTTGGCTTTAGTCCTTAGCCTATCAACTCCTCCCAGTTTTTAAAGCATTACCAAAGTTTGTTTTCTGAGTCGTCGTCGTCTTTTTTTTCACAGCTCACAGCAACCTCAAATTCTTGGTTTAAGCCATTCTCTTGCCTCAGCCTCCCAAGGAGCTGGGACTATAGGTGCCCACCAGAACACCTGGCTATTTTTTGGTTGTAGTTGTCATTGTTATTTGGCAGGCTTGGGCTGGGTTTGAACCTACCAGCTCCGGTGTATGTGGCTGGCGCCCTGGCCGCTAAGCTACAGGCATGGAGCCTGTTTTCTGAGTCTTCTTTTCTTCTCATTTTCCTTGATTTTGTTGCTTGGATTTATCACTGCTGACCACTTCTCCATCAAATTTGCTGCTTCCTTCATTTTGATAAGATCCTGGAGACCTGAATTTACCTTAGTTAATTTTGGCTACACCAAGCTACCAGAGGTGCCCCACCATTTCCAATAAATTCTTTATCAAACTGGAAAGGGATCAATTTCATTCTATTTTTACTTTAACTGTCTTTTGAGCAGTAAAATAATTGTTTTTTTTAAATTGGGGAAACAATTTTATTTTATGTCCTAAAAATTAAAATGGATGGTAACAATGAAACAATTACTAAACATATGAGATAAGCTATTATATAAAAATAGCATGTCAAGAAGTTTAGAGTAATAAGGGTGTGCACTGGAGTGGCTTGTGAAGGGAGACGGTGGAGTCACTGAGGTAGGCAAACTTTGGGGATATAGTTAAGGCAGAGACAGAAGGAGGAGTGGACAGGGATGCTAAGTATCCTGCTGAATCAGGCTCGCTGAGACAGATGAAATGTGAGGTACAAAGATGGGGAAAAGTTCAAAGGGGATAGATCAGGATTCCTTCTTGACTTAACATCAAAAAGACCCTTACCCAAGTCTAACTCCCTCCCAGAGGCCAGCTGAGAAACAAAAATGTGCCACTACTTTAGATCAAAACCAAATTGATCTTTTCCAGAAAGGCAAAGAATAAAGCTTGAAATACTAGAGTGTCCACCTTGGTTAAGAATGGAATTTCATACACTTTACTTCTTCATCACTACCCCTAACTCTGTGAGGAAAGTTTTCTGATCTTTATTTTTCAGATGTGGAAAGTAGGTCTCAGCTTAGATAATAAGGTCACTCAGCTGGAAAACAGAATGGGCTCCCAGGCCAACTTGAGGAGCTTCAGACTTCGTGCTCTTCCTTCACACTGTCCTGCGTAAGGCTCGGGGTTCCACAGCAGAGAATCAGAGTCCCAGCCCTGTGTTTCTGTTATTTAGCTGTGCAGCGCAGAGGAATCAAGGAGGCCTCTCTCAGTCCCTGTATAGTCTTCTGTAAAACAGAGTGGTAAGAAGGATAAAAAGGAGAAAATCAGCCAAGCCTTATACACACGCGTCCTGCAGGACAAATGACATGGTTTTTTCAACAAATAAATGACATGAATAGAAAGGAATGGGGAGGGAGAACCATGAGAGATTAAGCAAAGCACCTTAATAAAGGCCAGGCAATGTGTCTCATGCCTGTCATTTTAGCACTCTGGGAGGCGGAGGCAGGAGGATCACTTCAGCTTACGAGTTAGAGGCCACCCTGATCAAGAGTGAGACCCATTTCTACTAAAAATAAAAAAAAAATTAACCGAGTGTTGTGGCGGGCACCTCTAGTCCTAGCTGCTTAGAAGGCAGAGGCAGAGGCAGAATGATCCCTTGAATGCAGGAGTTTGAGGCTGTTGTGAGCTGCTGTTTGAGGCTGATGCCACAGCACTCTAGCTAGCCTGGGGCAACAGAGTGAGACTCTGTTTTGTTTTGTTTTGTTTTAATCCAAAAACAAAACAAACAAAAAAGCCTTAATAGAAATGTCAGCGAAATATAGTATACAGCCTTTTTTTGATGGGAGTGGGAGGAGAAAGGCTGGGGGTGTTCCTGATTTAAACAAAATGAAAAAATTTATGTGAGAAAATCAAAATTTGGATATGAACTGGATATTATTTGGTAATGATAAGGAACTATTGGTAATACTATAAAATGAGATAATGGGTTAGGAATTGTTATGAAAAAAGTGCCACCTGTTAATGACACTTACTGAAGGGTTAGCTGATGAAGTGACATTAGGCATGAGATTTGCTTTTATGTGTTTTTTTTTTTTTTTATTAAATCATAGCTGTGTACATTAATATGATCATGGGGCACCATACACTAGTTTCATAGACCGTTTGACACATTTTCATCACACTGGTTAACATAGCCTTCCTGGCATTTTCTTAGTTATTGTGCTAAGACATTTACATTCCACATTTACTAAGTTTCACATATACCCCTGTAAGATGCACCACAGGTGTAATCCTACCAATC
>CAUYPK010074229.1:0-23574 GCA_963574355.1 Loris lydekkerianus
CAAGCGCAGTTTGGCATCAATAAATAACCAAACAATATTTTTATATATATATTTATTTTTATTTATATATTTTTTTTTTTTTTTTTTTTTTTTTTTTTTGAGGTAATAACTTCTTTTCGTTTGGGTAGATACCCAGTAGTGGGATTGCTTAATTGAAAGGCAGGTCTACTTTTAGTTTCTTGAAAAATCACTGTATTGTTTTCCATAGAGGTTGTACTAATTGACACGCCCATCAACAGTGTGTAAGCCTTCCTTTTCACCATATCCATGCAACATCTATTGTTTTTTGACTTTGTAATAATAGCAATTCTGACAGGAGGAATGTGATATCTAATTGTGTTTTTCATTTGCATTTCCTTGGTGACTAGCAATTTTGAGCATTTTTCATATGTTTCTTGGCCATTTGTATATTTTATTTTGGAAAAATTTTTATTATAAGTTTTGCTCACTTTTTTTTTTCTTTTTGCAATTTTTGGCCAGGGCTGAGTTTGAACCCGCCACCTCCGGCATATGGGGCCGGCGCCTTACTCCTTTGAGCCACAGACACCACCCTAATTTTGCTCACTTTTTTTTTTTAGCAGAAAGGGTTTTTTTTTAATTATTATTATTTATTTTTTTATTTATGATTTTATTGCTAAATCATAGCTGTGTACATTAGTGCAATCAAGGGGTACAATGTGTGGGATTCATATACAATCTGAAATATTCTTGCTGATTTGTTTGTGTTCCTTACACATTTTACATATTAGTCCTTTGTTAGATGTGCATGAAGTTTTGAACGAAAAAGTGAGTATGTGAAAAATAAGTCAAGACCCACCTAATAAACTTCAAATCATTGTTTAAGTGAGGCATAAATATAACCTTTGTTTTTGATCCTTTCTTCCCTTCAGGAGGGTCCAAACTTTTTTTCTCTCTCCTGCACATTGGAAGAATAAGCATTGTCTTGGCCCAACGTTAAACACACAAAAACACTATCATAGATGATTAACAAAAAAAGTCCACCCATACTTTTCGTGATATCTGACACTATAGATAAACATAATTCCTCACAAAATCAGCATGTGGCCTGCAGGCCAGAGTTTGGACACACCTGCTAGATAATACATTGGGGCAGGAGAGTAAGACTGATTTTAAAAGCCCTCAAGGCTTTTCATATATCAGATAATTCATATATCAGATTATTTATCTTGATTAAAGCTAAAAATTTATGTATCTTTAAATTCTATAGTAATTCACTGCCCCACACTACTATCTATGGTGCTATTTTTGACTTGTCTAGATCTCTGGGATGCTATAACCTTAAGAATCCTATAATTTACTATCTATGTTTCCTAATGCTTGGTGGCAATGTTAGTATATCCTCATATTCCTTATTCCTTAGTTAGTTGGTTAGGATAACTCTTGTTCCAAAGTGGCCATTTCATTTGCTTGAGCTTGTAAGTGTAAACACGATTCATGTGTACATATCATTTTGATTAGTTTGTAATATTTGGTTTTATTTGATAAATTAGTATATTACCTATATTTCTCCGTCTCTTCTAAATGACTGCACTATATTTTAAGAATCAAAAGTATTCTGTTGAAATTATCCTCCTAGTAAAGCCATATTGTCTCCATAGTTGTACTATGTTGCAATATGAGCATGGTGGCACCATATAGAGTAATTTTTAATGAAAATATAGGTAAAATAGAGTTATATTTATTTGAATTTTAACATCTAGATATTATCAGAAATAAAATCTTTTCTTAATTAACTATTCAGCTTAAAATGATCTGGGAAAAAAGTCAATAATAAATTTGTTAAACACCACAAATAAATAGCTGTCTGGATAACCCCAAAGGGAGAACATAAATTGAATAGACAATCCTTTTTATTTTTCCAACTAAGTTGAAGGTGATTAAGAAGCATTATCCCATGATGATTTAAATAGCATTACTAGAGGGACCAATTCCAGATGGCAGGATTTCTTCAAACAGAGAATCAGTATTGGAAATGTTGATTCACTGGCACCAAAATGTCACTGGTGAAATATTGGCTTACAAAGATACCATCACTCCTGGGAATGAGCTATGTCTACAGCTGCATAGGGAATTGGTTATCTGGAATTAGTACATAGATGAGTATTTTCACACCTACATAAGCTTTGTGGCATCATGAATATATTTTAGTACATATCATCATAGTACAAAACGAACTGAAATATTATTTGGCTCATGAATCACTAAAGACTTTTTATTATAATTTATATAAGGACATGAATACTCTCCCTGCTTTATAAATTGAATCGTAGACATAAACAGAGAATAAAATGGATCTTGTTTGATTTGTATATACTTTAAACCCTCAAGGAAGAAGCAGAAGGAAATGTACAGAGAGTTATGAAGTTGATGCCAAAAAGAGAGACAACTATTGTAATATACTGACCTAAAATGAGGCAGAAGATATTTGAGGGCAAGGAATTAAGTATATAGAATGAATTCATGGAGACTATCATTGGTGCCAAAGCATCATGGCTCCCCTGTCAGTCAAAGCAAGAAAAGACTCCCAGTCTAAACAATTGTCCTAAAACAAAAATAGAAATAAAACTTTAAGTGATAAAAATATGAATAAGTTTATATGTATAATGGCTTAGAGAGGAACACGTTCAAATTTAGTTAAAAGAAAAAGAAGAGCTGAGGGGAAGTTTTTGTTTAATAGCAAGGATGGTTGGAAGCTCTTAACGATGATGTGTCCATTTGCCGATAAGTTTAAACATTTCAGTAAAGTTTATCATTACCTCCCACTATGACACCTACCTCTACACACACACACACACACACACACACACACACACACACACACATAATTAATCTGAGACCTGGTTGCCCTTCTATTACTAACTGAATGCATTCATTTGCAAACAGGTCTCCTTAGTTCAACTGATTTTTAATATTTCTTAGTAATAAGAAATAAAAGGAAGGAAAAGACATGAAAACATAGTTAAGCTTCTTTTCCGTTTCTTACTTACATCTTAACTCTGCAGAGAGAGAAGCAACAGAATCTCGGCTGCATTTTGTCCACTTGTACATCATCACATTGGAAAGGAATTTGTTTCCTTCTCAAGAGACTCAACCTAAGTGACATTAATTTAGCATATAAGGTGGAGATAAAAGAATAGAGAACCCATACTAAATCAGAGAAAATTGTACACTAAGTAAGAAATTGGAAAATTTATTGTGTAGTGGACAGCTTGCTAAACTGGGAGTTATCACAGAAAAGCTGGAGTCAGCTCTGCGACTGTCTCCTTGTACGTACATGGGCAACTGATTAAAGTTCTGTGGTTTCCATTTCCTCATGCACAAAAACAGCATGTTGAACCAGCACACGCTCTTTTACTTTTGGTAGATCATCCAAAAAGGGAGCACATTAATCTCTCAAAAATGTAGTTCATTATTTTTTTACTCTCCTTCCTTCTGCTCTCAAGTTGTTTAAATTAAAAATAAAAATCTAAGCTTCTTCTTTTTGATACAAATAAAAATCAATGTCATGGAGAAAATCATCTTTATTGAGCTGTATATGTGTGGTTACAAACACACAAAATAAATGTAAAAATACATACAATTATTTTGCATCCCAAGCATTACAGCATATATAGCATTCTGTATGCTTTCACAAATTTAATTGAAATATAAATGAGCAAATGGGATTGTGTTTCTAATATCTTTATCACATGAAGTTTAAAACCAAAGAGATTCTTATAAGGAAACAGGCCTTATATGAATCTATATCAACTCTATATAAAAGTCAGGAATCTCCTCTAAAATATAACCAATGTATGTTTATCTAGCCTCTCTCTATTGTTTCTAACATTGAGGAGTAAGATTGTTTCCAAGGGATTTAGATTTAGTTTTTTTTTTTTTTTTTTTAATTGAGACAGTCTCACTGGGTAGCCCTCTGTAGAGTGCTATAGTGTCATAGCTCACAGCAACCTCAAACTCTTGGGCTCAGGTGACTCTCTTGCCTCTGCCTCCCTAGTAGGTGGACTACAGGCACCCACCACAATGCCCAGCTAATTTTTTTGTTTAGTAGGCCCAGGTCAGATTCGACCTACCAGCCCCAGGGCACATGGATGGCGCCCTAACCACTGAGCTACAGGTGACCAGCCTGGATTCACTTTTAATAAGAAATAATTATCAGAAAATTTCTTCTTAAATTTCTACTAGTGACTAGTGTTATTTCTACGAGTGACATTGACTAATACTGAGTTATGATTTTTTTGGCAAAATAAGAAAAAATATATGTTGACTATGGTAGACAGAATACTATTCTTACAAAGATGATCACATTTTAATCCCCAGAACTTGCACATATGTTACTTTATACAAACAAAGAAGTTTGAGATGTGATTGAGTTAAGAATCTTGAGATGGACAGATGTTCCTGGATTTTTTGTGCATGCCTAATGTAATCAAAATGGTTCTTATAAGAGGAAGAGTAGAGGCTCAGAATCAGAAAAAGAGTAATAGATGATAGAAGTAGAAATTAGAGAGATATGCTTTTAAGAAAAAACAAGGGACCACAAGCCAACAGATTCAAGTTGCCTCTAGAAGCTGGAAAACCAAGAAAATTGATTATTTCATAGAGTCTTCAGAAAGGAAAGCAGCCCTGTTAACACTTGATATGCTGGTGAGATTATTTTCTAACCTTTGCCTGCCAGAACTATAAGTTGATGCATTTACATGGTTTTAAATCATAAGGTTTGTGGTAATTCATTATATAAAAAATAAGGAATTAATACGTTGGCTTATATGTATTGATAATTATTAATTACATCAATAATTAATGTTTAAAAACAAAATGTAATTAACCAAATAATGCTATAACCTACGCTTACAGGGATGAAGATTAGAAAGTCCACGGACATGGAATTACAATGTGGTCTAACAATTATAAAGAAAGATATAAAATACAGAAATAAAAATTGCTTATCAAAGAAAGCTAATTAGATTACACATAGGCCTAACTTAATTATGTGCTAGTTTTTTGTTTTCCTAGGTGTTGTTTATAAGGTACAAAGTAATTATTTTTGTTGTCCTTCAAACCTCACCCACACTCTAAGAATTTCATCTCTTTGCCATTATAGAACTTTTAAGAACACTTGATGACAAATTCTTTTTATTGGTTTTGTAATCTACCCTCTCTGGCAGTGAAAATACAAATAAATAGGCTACCCGTGATTCAGTAAAATGATCACTATGAGTATTTCTTCTCAATTTTCATCAGTCATAAATCTCATCTACCATAGGTATTGTGTCTTCAGATAAAAACAATTTTGTTTAGAAAACAAACACTTATTACAAAATAAAGAACATATGACGACTGCTTAGTGATACTCCATACAAGGGAAGCAGAATTTCTTCTTTTATGTGAAGTTAAGAAAAAAAAATTGTTGAGTTTATTTATTTTATTTTAAAGAATGAAGATTTACATTTAGTTTTCATAAAATTAGTAAAGTGAAGAAAATGATTTGTCCAGAAAGGAAAGATTGTCAATGACCTGAATCGTCACACAGCATAGAGTAGATCATTGATATCCACATCATGATCATTTTTCTTTTCTTTTTTTTTTTTTTTTAATATTTATTTATTTATTAATTTTTTTATTGTGGAGAAGGGGTGGGGAAAGAAGGCGGGGGAAGAGGTGCGTGACAGGGTCGGGCCAGTGGCATGGTATAACATTGGCTGTATCTAGGTAGAGGCAGTTTCAGGCCGGGCCTTGCTGAGTTGTTGCTACGCGGAAGTAGCTCGATGGATCTACTTCTAGTCAGGCTCGGGAAGTTGCACTAGGCCTCAGGCACATGGCACGGCCCAACAATTCCCTCTTTTGTTTTTTGTATGGCGATAAAACATAGCCCCTGTCTTAGGTTGCCTGGTCTTGCAGTTTCAGTCTTACCCGTCATGGGGATACAAACATCAATGGTTTGGTCCCTGTCTTAGGTCGACTGAATGCAGAGTGATCTTACCCGTCTTTGGGTACTATGAATGTAATCCACCATGCAGCCTCTCCATATCCTGTCTTAGGTTGTCCCCGCTTTGGGAATCTTACCCATCATTGGTGCTATGGAGGGCGTTGAAGAGTAATAGTTAGATTCTTGGTTAATGAGCCACAGAGACAGATTTTAACATAACAAGAAAGAAAAGGCAGAGTGCCCTCAAGAGAATAACATTTAGGTTGACACCCTAGTTCTTAGAGGCAGCATTGGGAGTCAAAATTCTGTGGAGCAATACTTCACTTTGCTGAAAAATATTTATAACTATATTACCTTCAAGTATCATTCAAGAATGAAAGCAAAATATAGACATTTTGGGCAACAAAGTATTTGGTACCAATAAACATTTACTGAAAGAAGTGATTAAGAAATACTTTTTAGGCAGAAAGAAAATGATCACAAGAGGATGTAGGAAGGTATTATGAGAAAAAAGTTGTTAACTACACAGTTATACTTAATCAAGCTGTTTAATAATTATTTATGAGCAATGACTGTGTGTAGGCTCTGTTTTAAGTGTTTAGGGTATAACACTGAACAACCACCATAACAAAAATCTTCTGCTCACACAGGGTTTACATTCTAGTGAGTCTTTACACAAATATTGACTATATAATGGAATAATAATAATGTGTCCTTTGTGAATTAAAAAATAATAAATAAAATACAGAGATGCAGCAATAAAGTCTTCTAAGTTCTTACATTGCTCAAAAGGAGAGTAAAGATATAGCTAAAAGTAGATTTTCACAAGTTAAGTATGTATATAAATTTTCTACAGTATCATGAAAAGAATAGAGATCAAATATAAAAACTTCCAAACTCAGCCAGTATGAAAGAACACAAGGAAGCAGAGAAAAGAAATTTAGAAGTTAGGTAAATAGAAGGCAAAGAATATAATAGATTTAATTTCAAATACCAGTCATCACAATTAAAAATGAACTAAATGTTCCAGTTAAAAGACAGTCATTCAATAACAAAAATTCAAATCTAAATGGATATAAAATCTAATGGATATAAGAAGCACACTTCAATAAAAACCATATGGGAAGGTATATAAAATATTAACATACAGCAAATACAAACACAATAAAGCTGGCTTAACTATCCTGGTAGCACATGAAATAATCTTTAAAGAGTAAGTATTATTAGAAGATAGGGCTATCACATAATAGTAAGGGTTTCACTTTACCGGAAAGATGTACTGAACATGTATACTGAGACAATATAAATATGCACTTAAGAACATAAAATATACATCAAAATACCTAAATTAAAATTTGACAGAATGTGCCTAGAAATATACAAATTGACCACCTTACTGGAAGGCTTTTAACACTCTTTTTACAAACTGGTAGATAAAATTTGCAAAAAAAAAAAAAAAATCAGTATGATATATAAGATTTGAGAAATACAATTGACACATGATCTGTTTTACCTAACAATTTCAGAATACAAAAGCTTTTCAAGTTCATGTGGAACATTGATGAAAACTAGTAACATGCTGCAGTTCCACAAATTTAAAAAGATTGGTGTCATTACGTACATTTACTCTAATACAATGTTGCTTTGATCTGCTATATTAAGATTATATGTAAGACATTATTTAGGAAATAATTAAAATTCTAAAAAATAGGATTAGATGACGTACTGAGAAAAAAGTAAGTTACTACTCTGTATTAAAATTCTAAAAAATAGGATTAGATGACGTACTGAGAAAAAAGTAAGTTACTACTCTGTATTTTTTTTTTTTTTTTTTTGAGACACAGTCTCATTTGGTCACTCTGGGTAGAGTGCCGTAGCATCTTAGCTCACAGCAACCTCAAGCACCTGGGCTGAAGCGATTCACTTGCCTCAGCCTCCCAAGTAGACGGGACTACAGGAGCCCGCCACAATGCCTGGCTATTTTTTTTTTTTTTTTTGGTTGCAGTCATCATTGTTGTTTGGCGGGCCCGGGGCTGGATTCGAACCCGCCAGCTCAGGTGTATGTGGCTGGTACCTTAGCCACTTGAGCCACAGGTGCCGGGCCAAGGTCATGAATTATTAGACCTGAGATTCCCTGTAGGTACTGCCAAACTTTCCTGTAAAAAATGTTTATTCTGACCAGCAGTATATGAGAGTGCACATTTTATCTATATCTTTGACAAAACTATCAGAAGAAAAACTATCTCATTTAAATTACATTTCTTTGGTTAATAATTATTCACAATGCTGAATGTTTCCCCGTTTCTTTGTCATTTTATGTATTCTTATTGTTTCTTTAATTGTTTAATCATGTGCTTTGCTGCTTTATGCAAATTAACTTAAAGAATTATTATATTAGAAATTAAATTTCATCATGCCTATTGAAGGTTTTTTACTTATTAGTCATTAACCATTTTTATCTTCTGACTTTCGATGTTTTTCATCTTAAAGTAGTCAAAATCAACTTTTCTTTTGTGAGGAGCCTCCTTTTCCTTTTTTGATAAAAAATTATTCTGTATCTAAAGATTTCCTAATAAATAGCTTGCTTGTGTGTGTGATGTTTCAATTTTAAAATAGACTCTCTAAATCATCTGCAATTGAAAAACTACATATATATAATTTTAACATATGTATTTAAGTGATTCTATATGTAATTAACTGTTTATATATATAAATTGTGATATATATATATATACATTTTAAATGACCATTTCTCAATTGGTTAATGATTTGTTTAAATTAAATATGAATATTTTTATAGGTTAAGTCAGTTTCAGGGCCATCTGCCCCAACTCTTGTCTGCTCATCTGAAGTTAGTACTACACTGTTTTTATGATAATAATAATGACATTATATTTGGTGTGGCATGTCATCCTGTGTTACTTTAAAATTTAAAAAATACTCTAAGCTATGGGTTTTCAAAGAGCTTTAGAATGACTTTATCAAGTTTAAGAAGTGAACCATAATTGAATATGATTGGAATTGAGTTTCATTAGAATTCCCTTGGAGAAATGTTATGCCTTTCTTACGTTTTAAGAAAGCTTATCCTGTCATTGAAGAATAGATGATACATATCTCTATTTGAAGTCTTTGCCTATCACTCTGAGTCAGGGTTGAAATTTTCTACATGTGTTTTCAAATTTCCTAGTGCTGTATGTGCTCCTGTGTGGGTTATTAAGGGCAAGAGGAAGAGAAAAACGTGTATCTTTTTATTTCAAATATATTACCCTCTCCCATTTTCTGGTTCCTTCATCTGAACTAGCTATATGAGTTGGTATCTATTCTTTGTCATCCCATCCATATCACTCTCTCATTCTCTTATATATTTTTCTTTTACTTTGCACTCTGGAGATATTTCTTCATTTACTCTTAAACAATTTGTTCAGCTTTCTTTGTTATTTCAGACTATGATACATTTAAATGGAGCTTTTATATCCTTGGTTGCATTTAGTTTTCTTTGCATTATTTTCTCATTTTGACAAAATCTTTTGTAACTGTGCCTTTCATCTCTAAGATTTCTATATAGTGCTCCCAGATTTTAATTAATGATAAGCATGTTTTCTTGCTTCTTTTTGAGGACATCATTATGTCTTCTAAAATTTTCACCTCTTTTAGTGGAAACTAATTTCAGAAATATACTGCTACTCTGAAATCTCAGGAAAATATTTTTTTCCTGGTAATGGAGAATAATTTTAATAGATATTATTTACAAAATTTAAATATAGACCATTTTCCCAATTGGAGGAGATCCACTCAGGCCTGGCATATGCCCAAAGTGAGTGTTTTTAACATTGCAGTCCTGGCTAGATAGTTTCCAAGCTGGAGTGTGTGTGTGTACACAAACATGTTTGTGTCCAAGTACTTAAATGGGAATCTGGGAAAAATTATACCAGTCCCAACTCATCTGCCCCACTGTGACCCTGGGCATTATGCATATGACAAAATGTTTAGTGCTGTTCCCTTTCTCAAAGAAGAATGGTGAATGACATGTCACACAAATGCAAGTGCATGTGTCATAGTGCAATCAATGTCCCAAATACTTTCATCTATTCACAAATTCTTCACTAAGTAATATATTGCCACTTGGAAAATGACATCATATGAAAAGTAGAATTACTGAAAATTGAAATCTGCTAATAAGAGAGTTCCTATTTCATTTAATGGTTAAGTGAATAATCACCCGAGTCATTCTTCCTAAGCTAGGGGCACACATGAAAGTTTTAATTTTATTTTTTCCATCATGATTAACATGTAGATGCTCAGCATTAAAGAATAATTCAGGAATTATAACATAGTTTTAATTTTTTCTAATAAAAAAGTAAAACAATTCATACTTCAGTTTAGTCAAGCTCATTGATGAGACTATTACTGATGAATCCATTCCATGTTGAATATGGCCTTTCTCTTTTCTGAACCAGTACAGTCAGTCCCCTAGTTATAAACATCTGATTGACATATGACTAACACTTATGAACAGAGGCTATTACAGGTAATAGGTAAATGTACCTGTTCCAACTTACATACAAATTGAACTTAAGAACAAACCTATAAAACCTATCCTGTTTGTAGCTGGGAGATTGCCTATATATTACAAAACACACAAGTTAGCCCATTGAGATATAGGATCTTATTCTGAATTTTACACGCTTGTAGCTCCTCTCTCACAGTAAACAGACTAAAACTCTGACATCTTCAGAATATGGATCATATCCTGAATACTTTCCATGTGCTTCCTCTGACCTGCCCTTAGGGCCTTAAATAATAGTGACATGCTAGCAGATTAAGTTAGAAAGAGAAGCTAATTCTCCAAACTCATAGTTCTATATAAATTTCATGAACATTCTATTATTGGTTTCTGATTTAGATATTAATGTGTAATTATAGAAGTAAAAATGGCATATGAAGGGGAAATTTTTATATAAATTGTGATTTAAAATAGTATCAATTGGGGTCTGGTTTTAGACTTTTCTCATACACTGTAAAATGACAAAAATCAGCTTTGAAATGCAAGATTTATATAAATCAATTCATTTCTGGTATGCATTCGTCATATATCTACAATAAAGTATATTAAACTAGTAATTAAAACACTTGGACCCAAGGCCCAGTTTTCCCATTTAACAGAGGGTTTAAAGTATCAGATTCTCTGGCTTCCTCTTGTCTTCACTTATTAGACTTTGACATTTAAAATTGTCACCTTGATTGTAAACACAAACACAGGTACATCAAATGACTACTTTTTGGTCATCAAAATAAAAATACAAAATTCACATATACATATGTTTGCGTGTATGTAATATTTTTTCTCCAGGCAACTTATAGCTCCCTTAGAATACATCCATGCACCAAGTTTAATACCTAGTGACGTAGAGCAATTCTATTTAAAAAGTCTGCAGAGCAGATTCAGTTTATAAATTGTTTTTATTGTCCTACAGTAAAAGAAGTATAGAAATTCACTGAGCATTTGGAAAACTTTATACCAATTTGATAACATCTATTGAATGAAAAAAATTAAAAGCCTGGCTTGTATTTTATGTATTTCTTTATTGTATAAAATTATTGTTTCTAGTTTTTGATTCTTATGGCATTTTACCAATGTATTACATCCCAAGGAATTGAGATTTAAAGCAAATGAAAACAAAACAAAACAAACAAAAAAAATGCCTATTTTATTTTAGTGCTACACATATTGAGAAATCTGTTCAAATGAATGGGACAAACCTTTGTCCAATAGCAGCCCAACCACCAAACCAAACACAAAATGCACATACACACACACACAAAGAATGAGAATGCACATTTTTTGGATGATTATTCTTAAAATTCTCCAGGGCAGTGCCTATGGCTCAAAGGAGTAGGGCACTGGCCCTACATGCTGGAGGTGGTGGGTTCAAACCCAGCCCTGGCCAAAAACTGCAAAAAAAAAAAAAAAAAAAAAATTCTCCAGTATTATTCATGATCATATCAAGGTTTAATGTTAAGATGTATTAAAAGTCATTAATTTATTTGATAGTTGAATTATATTTTTTATAACTGTGAATGATTTCTAAACATTTCCTTTGCTTAATTCCAAATGGCAATTTTAAAATCTTTTATGGCATAGAAATCTTAAAATATTATAAAATTGAATATATTATTTAAAACTACAAGTAGGGAACACTTCTAGCTCCCTCTAAAACAGTGGTTCTCAACCTTCTTAATGCTGTGACCCTTTAATACAGTTCCTCATGTGGTGGTGACTCCCAAGTATAAAATTATTTTCGTTGCTATGTCATAACTGTAACTTTTGCTACTGTTATGAATTGTAATGTAAATATCTGATATTAGGCGACCCCTGTGAAAGGGTATTTCGACCCCCAAAGGGGTTGAGACCCCAGGTTGAGAACTACTACTCTCAGACCTCTGAAGAAGGTGGTGCTGCCACCTTTACAAGTGGTACTGCCACCCACTTGTAAAATAGTCACTTACCGAACTATCTTTGATCATTCTTAGCTAAGGACTCTACCTTTTCTAGCCAACATCACATTCTCAATAGTTGAAGCATTTCATAAACTGAATACCGGCACTTAGTAACATTTTGCAAAGCTGATAAAACTTAGAAGGCTTATTTGAAAGAACCTCACACCGACACACTGTCATTTCTAAATGTCAGAGACTTTAAGCTCAGCTCATAAAAATGAAGATCATGCTTGGAGACAACAGTGCCCTTCTGAGATAAATCTCTTTTTAAGTCTTTTTAAGGGTTGCGGGGGGTGTAGTCTCAATCCTAGTAAAATGACCTCCAAAAGAAGCCACTACTTTAAAGTCATGTGTACATTCCTGTAAGCAGATGGCAGAGAAAGTCTTAACAGCTGTCCAGGCATAGCTTTACCCTTGCGCTGGTTCTGCCCTAAAAAGCATGTCCTCCAAACATCTGTCTCAAATACACATAAGATGTATTAAGGGAAGATTTTCAAACCAAACTTGTGTCAATAGTTCCTATCCTGCCTTCTTTTCCAATAATCTCTGTACCTTTTAAATACATAAAGTTTAGTGGGAAAGGAGATACAGTATTTGAGGTTAAACAACCACGAAGAGATTAGAAATATTTGGAAATATCTGGCTTGCTTGAATCTAGGAATGAAGCTGTTTGTGTGTGCTTCTTTTAAGTTTTAAACTAATATTCAAAGATGGTTTTTTTCTGAATAATGTAATCTTTATTGAATTAAATTTTAAATTGAAGGTCAGGTACCTTATGATATTTATGCACTGTAAATATTTTGAAACAAAGCCATATGCCAATTTGGCAGGAGGGATTTTATCATTGCTTTCCTGTATACGTGTGAATGTGTGTGTGTTAAGAGTATCAATCTCCTATAATATCAAAAAAGAAAGAAAGAAATCAAGATGCGTCACTTTTGCTGGAGTAAATTATATGACAATGTAAATTTGACAATTAAGTCATGAAAAGCTTCAATATATTGAAGGCAGTCTATATATTAGGTTGCTGGTCCTGGACCAAGCATAAGGATGGTATTATGGGGTACAGGAACTCTGTGTTGGTGTAGGTAGCATCTAGTTCAGGGAATGGTTGAAGATTTACTTCTTCCTGTGGTTCTACCACAAGGCATCTGAGGGAAGTCATGGCCTACTACTCTTCCTAATGTCTAGCACTACAGTGAAGTGCTAGACTGGGCTAGAAGTCACAAACTACTCTTTTTGCTTTAAATTGCTTCAGTGCTTTTGGTAAAGATTCATTGAGCAGCCATTTTATGTACATCACGTATTCTTGCTGCTGTTGGGATGCTGAATAGAGAGAATATATTGCCTTCAAAACCTTTGTGACCTACTTGTGGAACTAATATATACAATGTGTTCAGGCAACCAACTCTGACAGGAAATGCATATGTTGTGCTCTTAGGCTTCCTGTTTTAGATGGTCAATTATTTTAAGGAATATTCCATATGTGGCATACTCCTTCTTTATTCAATAGAATTTTAAATTTATGGTACAATTCCCCAGAGATCAACGCTCTTTAAAAATATATTTCCTCACAAATAAGCCTATACTGCACTATCTGCATGAGAAAACTTTCTGTGGTGATGGATGTATTATTTATCTTCACTGTCCAATATGGTAACCACTAGCCAATGTGGCTCTGAGCCAGGGAAATGGGCATGGCGTGACTGACAAACTAAAATTTTAGTATTAATTGCAATTATTTTAAAATTTAAAATTAGCCACATTTTCTAAATGTATTATGGTCTTAGTCTGATTTCAGAATTAAGAAGTTGTTCTACTGGTAAAACAATGCTCTCCCAGCTCGGTGCCTGTAGCACAGTGGTTACCACGCCAGACACATACACTGAGCTTGGTGGGTTCAACCCCGGCCCCGGTCAGCTAAACAACAATGATGACAACCTCAACAAAAAATAGCTCGGCGTTGTCGTGGGTGCTTGTAGTCCCAGCTACTTGGGAGGGTGAGGCAAGAGAATTACGTAAGCTCCAGAGTTTGAGGTTGCTGTGAGCTGTGATGCCACAGCACTCTACCAAGGCAACAAAGTGAGACTCTGTCTCGAAAAAAAAAAAGAAAACAAAAAATGCTCTCCAAAAATTACATCTTTAATGATAGTTAGGAAAAGTTCTTAACACACAACCATAATAATCAATTTTTATATGTAAAGGAAATATTAATACTACTTACAAGTAAATTTTATACAGGAAGTTATAAATAACTTGATCAAATATAATGTCAGGAAAACCCTTAAGATGATTTGGTTCACAAAAATTATAATGAAACATTTGTTTTTAATATTTTATAAAACATCATAAAGCAAGAGAAACAAGTAGCTCTGTTTCACTAGTATTGATTTTTAATTCTTCAATGAAATAATTCAATTTGAAATAAAGTTAAGTGGCTAAAATACACGGTTATCTATATCAGAAGGAATACTTTCAGTATTACACAAAGTAATTTTTTAATTGTGAAAATAAACAACATCTTTCCTTCTGATATTCTAACTTTATCTTATACCTAACAACAACTAAAAAATGCAAATACATAAACAAGAACCTTAAGAACTTCTACTTACATATTTCTGAAAACAAATATAAGGAATCAATACTAAAGTGGAAATGAGAGTCTGGAGGCTTATAACAATTTTATCAAACAAGCTGCTCTGTGGCCTTACAAAGTGAAATCTCTTCTTAATCATTCTGTGTTTAATTAAGAAGTAAATAACTATATTCTAAAGAAGTCTGCCTATCCTAGTCAACACAGCTTCTTCAAAGGAGAGGCCATGCAGCTTCCTCATCCTAGTAATTCTCCATTTGATCAATCAGGTTGTGAAACCTCCTTTTGTGTGGAGCATTATATTGTCATTCTTAGTGCAGTTAAATTAGGTTTTATGGTTTAAAATTGCCCTATTAACTTGGTGCTTCCTGCGTTTTCATTAACTCAAAACATATTTGATATCATGATAAGCTCTCCTGAAATAAAACTTCCCTTCTGGAATAAGTCATTCTATTATAGCAGATGCTTACTGTGGAACTTGGTTTTGAACATTACGCTGCTTTAATGTGCTTCTCTAGGAATGGATGCTTTGGATGAGGTTATATAACACTAGCATTTATAACCATATGCTGTGTTTCAGGCCAAGTCATTTCCCTTCTCTTCTACACTAAAACTGAGAAGCAAACATTTTTTGAATTTCAAACTATGTTCCTTCTCAGGAAGAAAATCTACAAAGTACTTGGGTGTGCCTAGAATTACTTTGCTGTCTAGCTAGGGCAATGAGCACTGTTTTCCTAGCGTAGTAGTTCTCATATTTCAGCAGAGGGCATTTTCAAATAGATTTAAAGTTTCTGATTCTGCAAGTCAGGTGTGAGTCCTGAGAATGTGCATCTCTAACAAGTTCCCAGGTTGTGCTAATGTTGCTGGCCCAGAGACCACACTTTGGTAAACACTGCCCTAGAGTTCTGAGATCAAATAAGTTCCTTTCAACTCTCCTTGGAAATGGTACAAATTATCACAGGGAATCCTCATTGAATGCAATGTCACCCCTGTTCCTCTTGCAAAGATTTATTTTATTTTATTAAATCATAGCTGCGTACATTGATATGGTCATGGGGCATCATACACTAGCTTCACAGACCATTTGACAAAGATTTATTAAGCAGAAGGATGCGGGGGGGCTTAAGGGAGCGAAAGATGCTCAGACTCCTACAGCAGTTAATATATTTGGAGTAAGATGTAAATAGGGTGACCGATTTCTGGAGCTCTCAGAAAAGTTTCACCATGTTACTATAATACCAAGGTCCTCAACTACATTGGAAAAAGACTACTTTGATTCTTCCTTTCTAGAAAGAAAATTTTTTCCAGGTTGGAATCCTCATTACAACCAATACCATCAAGATACAAAATATCATCTGTGAATACTATGAAAATCTCTAAACACATACACTCGAAAATGTAGAGGAAATGGATTAATTCCTGGAAACACACAACCTCCCAAGACACAATCAGGAAGACAGAGAACTGAACAGATCAATAATGAGAAAAAGTTTAAAATAGTAATAAAAATCTTCCATGAAAAAAGCCCCTGACCAGGTGGATTGACAGGCAGATTTTAATAGACCTACAAAAAAGATCTGGTATGCATGCTGACAAAATTATTCCATAACATCAAGAAGGAGGGAATCCTCCCCAGTACAATCTATGAATCCAGTATCACCTTAATAGCAAAGCCAGGAAAGAACACAAGAGAAAAGAAAACTACAAACCAAGATTACAAACCTTTATGAATAAAGATGCAAAATCTTTTATAAAATACTAGCAAACTGAACTCAACATGCCCATCATAAACATAATCTACCACAGTCAAGTGGGCTTTATTCCAGAAATACAAGTATGGTTCAATATGCCTAAATCAATAAATTCTATTCACCACATAAATAGAAAAAAAAAGAAAAGACCATATAATCATCTCAATTGATGCAGGAAAAGCAGTCAACAAAATTCAGTATCTGTTCATGATAAAAATCTTCAATAAATCAGGCAAAGAAGGAACATATCATATCTCTACATTACAAAAGCCATGTATGACAGACCCACAGCTACCAACATCATACTGAATGAGGAAAAGCTGAACGCATTCCCACTAAAAACTAGAACAAGACAAAAGTGCCCACTGTCACCACGTTTATTCAACATAGTACTGGAAGTTCTAGCCAGAGCAATTAGGCAAGAGAAAGAAGTAGAGGGTATATACATCAGGAAAGAGGAGGTCAAACTCTCACATTTTGTGGACAATATGACCTTATATCTAGGAAATGCCAAAGATTCCACCAAGAGAATCCTGGTATTGATAAATAAATTCAGCAAAGACTCAGGTTACAAAATTAACATACATAAATCAACAGCATTCCTATATACCAATAACAAGCTGAGAGTCAAATCAAAGATTCAATACTATTCACAATAGCTACAAATAAAATAAAGTACCTAGCAAGATACTTAGTCAAGAAAGTGAAAAGATTTGTACAAAGAGAACTATGAAATGCTAAAGAAAGAAACCGTAGATGACACAATCAAAATGGAAAAACAAATGCTCACGTATAAGTAGAATTAACGTCATTAAAATGTCCATAGTACTCCAAATGATTTCTAGATTTAATGCAATCTCTTTCAAAATATCAACACAGTTCACATATCTAGAAAAAATAATCATATGCTTTGTTTAGAACTAAACAGGAACCTGAATAGCTAAAGCAATCTTAAGCAAAAATAACATACGTGGAGATATTACATTATCAGACTTCGAAATACTACAAGTCTATAGTAATCAAATCAGCATGGTACTGTCATAAAATAGAGACATAGACCAAGGGAACAGAACAGGAAATACAGATATAAACCATCCATAAACAGCCAACTGATCTTTGACAAAGCAGACAACAATATGCACTAAGGAAAAGAAGCCTTATTCAATAAATGGTGCTGGGAAAATTGGACAGCCAAATGAATACGAATGAAACAGAAACACTTTCTCTTACCACTAACCTAAATTAATTCAAGATAGATAAAAACTTAAATATAAGACTTGAAATCACAGTTAATTCTAGAAGAAAATGTTGGAAGTACTCTCCCAGACATTAGCCTACACAAAGAATTTATGAAAAAGACCCCAAGGGTAATCTTATGAACTAAAAATATAAATAAATAGGACCTGATAAAATTAAAAAGCTTCTGCACAGCTAAGGAAATCATCAACAAAGCTAAAAGGCAAGCTTCAAAATGGGAGAAAATATTCACAAGCAATATATCTAACAAAGGGTTAGTAACTTGAATTTACAAGAACTTAAGTAAATCAACAAGGAAAAAAAAATCCCATTAAAAAGAAGGCAAAGACATGAACAGAATTTTTCAGAAGAAGGTAGACTAATGGCCAATGGACATAAGAAAAACATGCAATGTCACTAATTATCAGCAAAATGCAGATTAAAACCACAATTAGATATCACTTTACCCTAGTTAGAATGGCTTTATTAAAAATTCCTAAAAGCTGTAGGGGCCAGAGATGCAGAGAGAAAGGAATACTTATACACTGTTTGTGGGACTTCAAATTAATACAGTCTTTATGGAAAATGGTATGGACTTTCATAAAAGAACTAAACATATACCTTTGATCCATCAATCCCACTACTGCTGGGTATTTTCCCAAAGGAAAAGAAGTCATTTCATCAAAAAGACACCGGCACTCAAGGTGCACAATTCACAATCGCAAAGATGTGGAATCAACCCAAGTGCCCATCAGTTCATGAGTGAATTAACAAAGTGTCATATATGTTTCTATGGGATACTATTCAGACATAAAGAAGGATGAATTAAGGCCTTTTGCAATAATTTAGATGGAACCATAGACAATTATCCTCAGTGAAGTATCTAAAGAAAAACACATACCACATGACTCACTATTAAATTGAAACTAACTATGACCATACATGGGCACAGAGGGAAGTAAAATTCAATGAAAATCAAGCAAGGAGGAAGGTAGAGGTAAAAACCTACCTAATAGATACAGTTAATACTATCTGGGTATTGGGCAGATTTATAACCCTGACTTAAGCGTGACAAAATTGATACATGTAATCAAAAAACACTTTTGTGTCCTTATACTATTTTGAAATTTAGAAAATCATTAAAAATAATGTATGTATTTAGAATTTAAAATTATTTAAATGATCAAATGACCTAATTTTCAGTGATTCCTCCTCCTATAATTATGTATAGAGAGATAGGTAGATGAAGGATGATATCCAGATATAAATGTTCTAGATACAGATATATACATATTAGTTAACATGTTGAGGATATCTATAAAATATTACCTATTTCAATTAATATCTCCTTGGTATACATCAAATATTATATAGAAAATCTGCTTAAGGAGATATGTTCTGCTCGTGGGACTGCAAACTAATACAGCCTTTTTGGAAGGAAGTATGGAGAATCCTCAAAGAACTCAAATTAGATATCCTATTTGGTCCTGCAATCCCATTACTAGGCATCTACTCAGAAGAAAAAAAATCTTTTTATATTAAGGACGTTAGTGCTAGACTGTTCAATCACAGCTCAGTTTACAATGACCAAAATGTGCAAACAACCTAAATGCCCACCAACCCAGGAATGGATTAATAAGTTGTAGTATATGTATACCATGGAATACTATGCAGCCATTAAAAAGATGGAGACTTTGCATCTTTTTTAAAAATTTTTTTGAGACAGAGTTTCACTATGTTGGCCTTGGAAGACTGCTGTAGCATCACAGCTCACAGCAACCTCAAACTCTTGGGCTTAAGTGATTCTCTTGCCTCAATCTCCCAAGTAGCTGGTACTACAGGTGCCCACCACAATGCCTGGCTATTTTTTTGTTGTAGTTGTCATTGTTGTTTAGCAGGCCCAGGCTGGGTTTGAACCCACCAGCTCTGGTGTATGTGGCCGACACCCTAATCACTGGGCTAGGATGCCAAGCCATCAGTTACACCTTTTGTATTAACCTTGATGGAGTTGGAAAATATTCTTCTTAGTAAAGCATCACAAGAATGGAGAAGCAAGAATCCAATGTACTCAATTCTGATATGAGGACAATTGATGCCCTAGTACATGGTAGGAAGTGGGGAAAGGAGGGAGTAGGGAGAGGGGAGATTGGAGGAGGATGGGGGCACAGTGTATGGTATATCGCTTGGGGGCAGGACACAATTATAAGAGGGACTTTACGTAACAAATGCAATCAGTATAATCTAATTCTTTGTACTATCAATGAATCTCAAACAATAAAAAAAAAAGAAGAGTTATGCTACAGTTGTGGTAATTTTCCTTAATATACTTCACTCTGAGTTATGTATCTATATATTAACTTTGAGTCATACTCCTAAGGTGGCTAGATTTTTAAGTTCCCTAATCCAGAATCCACACCCCAAGAATGGCCCATAAGTATCATTGTCAAAGTCTATACCAGATGTTTCATTAATTCACAGAAATGATGCTTGAAATAATTATTCATAGGTGAAATAAGTGGTAATGAAAATGTTCATTTTGCTATGTAGATTTTATGAGCCTTCCCTGGAAAGAAACATTAGAACTGGTCAAGGTAGGAATCAAATACCTTCAGATAAGTGTACTATGTCTAGGTTTAAACTTCCGTTGTTTTGCTATTTGATTTCATGGAAGATTCTGTCCCTGATTTAATGGGAAGGCTGGTTGGTTGATCTTCTGCAAAATTAACCTCTCTTGTAAGGGGACAATGGCAGTTTTTATGGATTGAAAGTGAGATGTTAAAGACCTAAATTCATTGCTACTAAATGTTGGTACATTTGACAGAATTTGGCCTATTTATTCTAAGACTTGTTTTAATTTTAGCACACCACCTGGTAGCAAGATTGTGGGGAAAAGGTTGCCATGGATCATCCACCTGTCTCTAACTGTAGAATTCTACAAGAGTTTACTACAAAAATCTGACAATTCCTGAATGCCTAAATTGGCCTAGGTTAGTTTTTTGCGGAAGAAGCTTAAAACATTTAAAGCATCTATTTGGGGAAATACCAGAATAATTTAAGCATATTTCTAAACTATATTTTTGAACACTATTAAAGTTATGATAATATATTTATACTCAAACTTTCAAAAAATAATGCCCCTTTCCTTCATTTTCAAGTACAGATTTGACTTTCATTCATGAATTTGAGGAGTTTACTTCAATTCCATACAAATGGAAAATAATGCAAAAAAAACAGGACCTTAACTTATTCATAATGCACTGATGTATTACACTCAAAATAAAGTTGTCCCTGTGTTAAATTTATAATTCTACTTGTAAAAGCAAAATATTAATCCCCACTATTTCTTTCCTTCAATCATTTAAATACACAGGCACAAACAGCAGCCATGTCCTCCCCTATTGCTAGCTAATCCACAGATAGACTGGTGAGGCCAACTTCAATAGGATATAGCAGGTCTTCTTGGAGCAATAGCTTCACTTCATATGTATTGTAATGAGGAAAAGATTTCATGCTATGGAAAAATATATAATGTTTCTAGTACACAGAAGACTGGATCCATGCCCATGCTTCCTCCCTATACTTTATAATAAACTGAGAGTATATTTTAATTCCAACATTGCATTTGTTTACTCATTGACTAAATATTTATTGTCTCCTAAAAGTCAGAATCAGTAGATCATTTCTGAGATCACAACTATTGAAATAAAACAAGTGTATTAAGTGTGATAATGTATTAAGTATAGTCATGAGCTGTTTGAGAATAATAACAATTTATCAGCAAAATATTCTTTTGTCAGTTTAGTGATTAACAGGTTAATCAGGGGAGTAGATGGAAGGAAATAATAAATTAGTTGAAAAAGAGAATCACCAAGAATGAGTTATCTAAAAAGAGATTGAAATATAGGAAAAATGGATATCTCCTGCTGATTCTCCAAACCTGCTATGGTTTTGTGAGTTCTCATTCCATTTAATATTAATAAATAAAATAAAATATAATGAAAAAATCAGAAAACAGAATAATAGCTTATAAAAGTGCCTTCTGTTCCACTCGTCTCAGAATCAGTGACTTTGAATTGACAATGATGCAGTAATATTTTAGTGAAGGCGATACATATATGTGTCATATCTCAAATTCAAGGGCTATTGCTATTTTGTCCCATGTTATTGAATTTGCAGAAATCATATTGGCTTTTTAAAATTTTATATTTACTTTGTGCAACATGTTTTGAAGTGTATATACCTTGTGAAATAGTTAATGTAATAAGTTATCAAATGTATTACCTCACATAGTTATCATTTTTGTGGTGAGAACACTTAATTACATCATTTCTTTTACACTTTCCAGTGTCAGGAGAAGTGGAGTGAGTTAATCTAAATAAAATTATGGAGTATAGTATCGCCAACCTGGAATTGTTCATAGATTACCCAGCTGGATATAAATGGGCATATTAAGAATGAAAAAAGGAAAATCATTAGAATACCAAGAATCTTAAGTGTACCACTTAAGCAGAAGGGAGCACCAGAGTGAGGGAGCCATTCACAACTCTTTATCTTTACATAAAGCAGGTGCAAGTGTGTCTATGGAGTTCTGGTTCATGGCTTTGCTACTAACTGTATATTTAGATGTGGCATTTAATCTTTATGTGAAAAAAGGAGAGAATCTCTTAAATGACACATCTAAATATAAAGTTAATGCCAAAGCCAAGAACACTATAGATAACACTCACATCTGCCTTATAAGCAGATCAAGATTTCTTTGTGACTCAAACATTTCACAAAACAAACAAACAACAACAAAAACACACCAAGATTTCCGACTGGCTCCCGCTTTCTAGATACTCCTTCTGCTTATATTGTAGATTCTTAGTATTTCAGAGTTTTTTTCTTTTTTCCTTCTCAAAATATCATTTTAGACCTTCAGAACTGAAACCTAAATATCTGAACAAGTTCAAAGTAGTAATCTTTCATTCTAGAAATATTTATGTCTTAACATGGATCAGAACTTTTATTTATTTGTCGGTTTATTTATTTTTTTTTAATTAAATCATAGCTGTGTACATTAATGCAATTATGGGGTACAATGTGCTTGTTTTATATACAATTTGAAATATTTTCATCAGACTGGTTAACATAGCCTTCACTGCATTTTCTTAGTTATTGTGTTAAGACATTTAGATTCTACACTTAATAAATTTAACATGTACCCTTGTAAAATGCACTGTAGGTGTGGTCCCACCAATTACCCTCCATCCGCTCATCCTCTCCCCTCCCCTCACCTTCCCTCCCCTCCCTCTCCTCTTTTCCCTTGATCTTGGGCTATAGTTGGGTTATAGCTTTCATATGGAAGTGTTAAATCATAACTTTGTACATTGATGCATTTATGGGTTCAGTGTCCTGATTTGATATACAATGTGAAATGCTTACATTGAACTAAGTAACACATCCATCACAATTATACTCTTTTCTTAATAGTTTTGAAATGTACCATTGCATCATGCACATTAGGTGAGGTCCCCCCAAATACCCTCCTTCCTCCCATAACCCTCCTC
>CAUYPK010074230.1:0-29879 GCA_963574355.1 Loris lydekkerianus
CCTTCTATACCTATTTTCTTAAGCATTCTGATCAAGAAAGGATGCTGGATATTATCAAAAGCTTTTTCTGCATCAATTGAGAGAATCATATGGTCTTTATTTTTTATTTTGTTTATGTGATATATTATATTTATAGATTTGTGTATATTGAACTGTCCTTGGGACTCTGGGATGAAATCCACCTGGTCATAATGTGTAAAATATTACCAGGCTTATCAATATTCTCAATTAATGTGAATGGCTTAAATTTGTCCTCTATAGAAGCACAGGTTGGCTGACTGGATACAAAAACTCAGGCCAGATATCTGCCTGCATTCAAGAATATCATCTTACCTTAAAAGATAAATATAGACTCAGGGTGAAGGGATGGTCATCTATAATTCAGGTAAAGGAAATCAGAAAAAAGCAGATGTTGCGATTTTATTCACAGATACAATAGGCTTTAAACCAACAAAAGTAAGGAAAGATAAGGATTGTCACTTCACATTTGTTAAGGGCAATACTCAACATGATGAGATTTCAATTATTAACATTTATGCACCCAACCAGAATGCACCTCAATTTATAAGAAAGACTCTAACAGACATGAGTAACTTGATTTCCTCTAACACCATAATAGTCAGAAATTAAGAAATGTTTCTTAATTTTAACACTCCTTTGCCAGTGTTGTATAGATCCTCCAATAAGAAATTAAGCAAAGAAATTATAGATTTAAACTTAATCATTCAATAATTAAATTTAATAGACATCTACAGAATATTCCATCCTAACAAAACTGAAGACACATTCTTCTCATAAGCCCATGGAACATTCTCCAAAATTGATCACATCTTAGGTCACAAGTCTAACCTCAGCAAATTTAAAAGAATAGAAATAATTCCTTGTATTTTCTCAGACCATCATGGAATGAAAGTCAAACTCAGTAACAGCATGAATCTGCATACTCATACAAAATCATGGAAACTAAACCTCATGCTGAATGATAGCTGGGTCATAGATGAGATTAAGAAGGAAATTACCAAATTTTTGGAGCAAAACGATAATGAAGACATGAATTACCAGAACCTCTGGGATGCTGCAAAGGTAGTCCTAAGAGGGAAATTTATGACATTGCAAGCCTTCCTCAAAAGAGCGGAAAGAGAGGAAGTCAACAACTTAATGGGACATCTCAAGCAACTGGAAAAGGAAGAAAATTTTATTCCCCAACCCAGCAGAAGAAAAAAAATGACCAAAATTAGAGCAGAATTAAATGAAATTGAAAACAAAAGGATTATACAACAGATCAATAAATCAAAAAGTTGGATTTTGAAAAGGTCAATAAAATAGATAAACCTTTGGCCAACCTAACCAGAAATAAAGGAGTAAAATTCCTAATTTCATCAATCAGAAATGATAAAGGCCAAATAACAACACACTCCTCAGAAATTCAAAAAATCCTTAATGAATATTATAAAAAACTCTATTCTCAGAAGTGTGAAAATCTGAAGGAAATAGACAAATACTTGGAAACACACTCCCTTCCTAGACTTAGCCAGAAAGAAGTGGAAATGTTGAAAAAGCCTATATCAACCTCTGTAATAGCATCTATTATAAGAAATCTCCCCCAAAAGAAAAGCCTGGGTCCAGTTGGCTTTACATCAGAATCCTACCAAACCTTTGAAGAGGAACTAGTACTTATATTACTTAACCTTTTCCAAAACATAGAAAAAGAAGGAATACTCCCCAAGACATTCTATGAAGCAAATATCACCCTGATCTCCAAACCAGGAAAAGACCCAACAAGAAAAAAAAATTATAGACCAACATCTCTAATGAATATCGATGCAAAAATATTCAATGAGATCCTAGCAAACAGAATCCAGCAACATATCAAACAAATTATACATCATGACCAGGTTTCAATTTCTTTGAGAAATGGTCTGCATACTCATTTCCATGTTCACTTATTTAATCAGGTCTACATTTAAGAAGGATATAGAAGAGATAAGCAGATACGGGGTCCTGATGGTGGGAGGGATCTCTGCGGAGATGTGCTATCCCAGCTTCCATGTGCACAGGAGGATGAAAGATGGCTATTTGGTTTTTGCTGCAACTTTATATCAATATTATATATCTTAATGTGTAATGAGAAATTATAATGTTTCAGTGATCCAAATCAACAAAAAGCTTTAGACTTAAGTACATGACACTAGGTTTTACTTAGAACTAGAGCTAAAAAAGAACTTGTACTGGATATTCATGGAAGGCAATGCCCATTAAAAGCACCATTTGGATATTGATAAGATGATTAAGGTCACAAAAGGTCAAAATAGGAAGCCAATAATAGGAAGAATTTCTAATTCAATTACAACTATAACAAGGACCTAGGTAAGTGACTTGGCAACAATTTATGGCATTGCAAGCCTTCCTCAAAAGAACAGAAAGAGGAATTTCTTTGGAAGTTGCCTAAATATTATGTTTAGTTTCAAAACTCATGTATGTAATCAGGGCTAGTCTAAGAAGGTAAGCCAGACTTTCTTAGCTAAATGAGTAAAATTTGTGCTCTAGTAAGAAATTAGACTATAAAAACAATAACAGAGAAGCAAATTTAAATTCATGAGATTAAATCTTTAGGGAACTCATTTGAGTGTAATTGTACTGTTCTAGTTTGTATTCATTGTGATAATTGTGCCTCTTTTTTATGGTTTTAAAGCATTAATAGTAATAGTAATAGATAATAATGAAGAAAAAGCCAAAACAATACTGGACAACATAAAGAAACTGGAGAAAGAGCTATTCAAAGAAATGGAATCAATCCTTCAAAATAAGCATCTCGATGTGGATAAAATTGTTAATCTCTTTTCTCAGTGTACAAAAGATGAGATTAAAATTTATACATCAAAAAAAAAAGATTATGCTTATTGAATGTTTGGAAGAGTCTGATGAATATTTTATATCAATCAATGCTTACATGTTTAGAGGAGTCAAATTTGTTAAAGTTATAGTTTTTATTTAGTAGTTACTTAATCATTTATCTTTTATTTAATAGTTAAGCTTATGAAAGCAGAGTGCAAATATTTAAAGAAGCATTAAGTGTTTAGAAAATAATCAACAACAATATAAAAGTGCAAAAAATGGTGAGCATATGTTCCTCTCCAGACATGAAATCTACTTAGATATTAAGGAATTTGAAGATCATACAGACTGGCCATTTCAGGAGTCAACTCATTTCTCTTAAAGAAAAAGAATATCATTCATCAAATACAGCATATTGTATGCTGTCAACTTATCACAAGATTCCTTTCTATAGCGACAACTTTTTGTTTGTGTGATTACCATGCAGGTTCTGACAGTCTATGCTTTTCACACAGGTCACAGCTAAAGCTCTAATTTTTTTCTTTTTGCAAAAGGGGGATGATTACTTATTGTCTGTGACCATTTTTCAATCCTAGAAGAGAACAAATAAACCACACAGTTCCTGTAATCTCAAAAAGGCATTTGGCCTGGAAGATACCGAAGATACCCCTGGCCCTGTGCCAGTAACAATGGATACAGGAACAATGTTCAGTTAGTCCAGAATGAGCAACTTGAATCTTTTCTGCTTCATTATTCAGAATTGCCTTCACTTTTGTCACAGGATGAAGTGTATGAAAAGGAATTTCCATGTCTAAGGAAGGAACAGAGATCACCCAGAGGTTATAGTATGAAGAATGAAGAGAAAAAAAAAAAAATCTGTCCTAAACATTTTACTAATTGTTGATAATTATTTCAAAATATTTAATGTAGTCTCCTACCTGGCCAGCTCTTAATCAAGCCACTGAATTCACACAATCATTTTAAGAAGCCAATTGGCCAGCAAACCTAGAAATTGCTGGCTCCTGAGCTTGGCAAGAAAACCAAGAGATAGATGGCAGTTTTCTTCTGTGTTTCATTTTCCTTTCTTCTCTCCTTTTCCTCCTTCCCTCTTGCCTTTCCCTCACTTTGCCCACTTTCTTTTTTGGCTATTGAAGATTTATTGCCTTTCAGTACTTACAGATGATGTTTTCATAGGCTCTAATGAGGTCCCAGCAGTTTTTAACAATAACAGGACATTACTGTTCCTAAGATATATTATGTGTTTTCCCTCATCTTTCTCCCTTGAATGAAATGCTTAGAAGTATGTTAACCCCCAATTCCCTTCCCTTTACCATGATAAATGGCTTAGTTACTTAATAGGGATACATACTTTGCTGTGATTTTCATATTAGTCATTTGAATAAAATCTTATGCTTTTCATGTACTTTCTAGTGGCATACCTGAGCATACACCAGGACATGTGAACACCTGTTTTTTTGTTTGTTTGTTTTATTGGCCTTGGGGATCCTATCCAATAGGCATCCTAAGGGTGATTTTTTGCTGGCATTTCCTCATCCTCTTTAAGAGCTAGTTGGGGAGAACACTCCACATTCCTCCAGTTCTCTGATCCTGGGGCAACTCACATAATCACCAATGACTCTGATCTGAGACACATCCACCTTTAACAAGGATGCCTACCTTTCTCTGAGTTGTCAGGGAATGTGAGGCTTCATCCCGTTGCCTCAGTGCAACACCTAACCATAGAGGTATTCTTTAAAATAAAAATTTTTTTTTTTTTTGAGTCAGAGTCTCTTTCTGCTGCTCAGGATAGAGTGCTGTGGTGTCTTCACAGCTCTCTGCAACCTCGTACTCCTGGGCTCAGGAGATCTTCCTGCCTCAGCCTCCCAAGTAGCTGGGAGTATAGGCTCCTGGCGCAATGCCTGGCTAATTTTTCTATTTTCGGTAGAAATTGGGATCTTGCTGTTGCTCAGGCTGGTCTAAAAGGAATTTTTTAAAAGGAAAAAACATTGCAATGAGCAAGTGCCTTATCATTAAAAAACTTAACTTGGGCGGTCCCAGCACTTGTTCTGTGGTGACAGGGTTGGGAGCCAAATGCTAGAGGTATTTTTTTTTTTCTTCTTAAAGGTCAGACAGATTAAATGCAAACAACGAAGAAAGGAACAAAGCTGTATCCCATGATGTAACACACAGGGATTTCAATAAAATCAGCCATTTTCCTTTGAGGAATCACAAGCTTTAGGGAATGATTTTAGCCAGAAAGGGCTTTGAGCAGGAAAGCTCAAAAACCATTCTGTATTAGTGTGTTCTATTTTGGTTCTGGGCTAGCTTTGGATCAGAGCATTCCCTCTGCCCTGAAATTAACATGTTATAAATGGATGGGTTGGGTCTCAGATCCAGCTTGAAAACTCATTTTGGGAAATGCACTGAATCACTTGTTCCAGGCATAGAAAGCCTGCGCCTTGAGAAACAGGCCATCAGCAAAGTCCCTGAGATAAGCACCCTCAGATTTGCTGTCCAGTTCTCAAGGTTCTCCCTTTATCCTCTGGCTTTCTGTCACTTCACTACTCATCTTATTTAGGGCTTGATTTCTGCTAATAGGTTCTCTTTAGAGACTATCTGGGAACAGCCTTTTAAGAGCCTTCCCTTCCAGATGCCTTTGGGATAGAAACCGCAGAGCTATTTAACAGTCTGTGATAACCCTTATTTTCCATCCACTGTTTTTTGGGCAACTGCGTTTACTCTTTGCACACACAAGGTAATGACTACAAATGAGTTCCAGGCAAGAGTAGAAATCCCCACGTGCTGTGTGTCCTCTGCTCTATGCAGGCTCGCACTTTGGTCCTGCCCACCGGCTGTTCCTTATGCCACTTCAAAGTCTGGCTCCCTTGAGTCCCAACCAAGATATGGCTCATTCCACCCTTGGGCAGGAAGGCAATGCTGATGAGGCTGTTTATAGCTTTGGTTCATGGGCACTCCATTTTATTTAGCTGTTGTTCCTCCACTTTTCCAAACAAGCCAACTGTCCAAAAAAAGGATCAAATGGAAAACTTTATAAATACTCCAACTGGTGGAAACAGGAAGTGGAATAAAAATGATGTCGCTATTCACAGAAAACATGCTGTCATTTCTTCTCTGTAAATATATACTATTCATTTTCTGAAGGAGGCTGTGCCTAAAGAGGAAGAAAAAAAAGAAAGAACTCACAATGACTCACTAACTTTGGTCAGAGAAGCTGCCATGGGGTGTACAGGATGCCCCCTAGGGTGACTGGAGCACAGCTGCACTGCCTGGAAACCTCTGAAAAGTAAGTGTGGTTTCTACCGTGGAAATGCAAAGTGAAGTCTTGTTGGGTACCCAGGTCTCAGTATCTTGTGACTTATTTAACAGCTGAAATACTTTACTCACATC
Organism: Loris lydekkerianus; assembly: GCA_963574355.1. Classification (NCBI taxonomy): domain Eukaryota; kingdom Metazoa; phylum Chordata; class Mammalia; order Primates; family Lorisidae; genus Loris; species Loris lydekkerianus. The sequence goes on from CAUYPK010074230.1 coordinate 6,244, forward strand.
AGTGATCGAATCCTTAATCCATATGCAATTTCTTGGTAACCTTGTTCATATAACATTCGAACTAACATTTATATAATGCTTTTACATTCCAGGCACTATTGTGAGTGATTTATAAATATGAATCCTAAGTGGTAGGATATTATCATTCCCGTTTAATGGATGAGGAAAGTGAAGCACAAAAGGAACAACTAACTTTCCTGCAGGCACATAATTTGGAAATGATGGAACTGAGGTTGAAATTTAGGTAATTGTGTTCTGGAACCCATACTTCACTTCTATCCCTTTATTGTGAATTAAGAAAAGAAAAGCAAACGCAAAGCACATTGTTTCTTATCAACACTATTTAGACTTCATAAGAAAAGATTTGATGACTATAATTATGAAGGGATTGCTCAACCTGTAAAATAAAAAATGGGATCCAACAATGTGTGTTTTTATAAGACAGAGGAGGAGGGAGATTTTTTGCAGATTGAAGAGGAGAAGGCCAAGTGAAGAGATTTCATGCAGATTGAAGAGGAGAAGACCAAGTGAAGGCGGAGACTGGGGGATGCAGTCATAAGCCAAGGAATGTTGGTAGCCTTGAGAAGCCAAAAGAGTCTGCCCTAAGGGCCCTGAAAGGTGTGCAGTCCTGTTGACACCCAGATTTCAGCCCAAGGGTACTGATGTCAGACTTCCAGCTCCAAGAATGGGATTGTCCAAACTCTATCTATTAATTAAAACTTCAATCTTTCAAGGGCAAAGGAGTCAGAAGAGGAAGATTAAATGCTTTATGCTCTGTAATGCAGTCCTCTAACACAGTGGTCTTCAAACTTTTTGGTCTTGGTACCTTTTTCACTCTTAAAAATTATTGAGAACCTCAAAGGACTTACCTTTGTGTGGCATATACCTGTAGATATTTAGCATATTAGAAACTAAAACTGAGGAAATTTAAAAATATTTAATTTATATATAGCACACAATATCATTCATTCATATAAAAACAAGCCTATTATATGTTGACATAAAATGACATATTTTTCTGTAAAATAGGTATATTTTCAAAAAAACTTAGTAGGTAGAGTGGCACTGTTTTACTTTTTTTTTTTTTTTTTTTAAATCTCAGTCATGTCTGGCTTAACAGAAAACAGTTGGATTTTCATAACTGCTTTGCATTTGATCTGTTGCAAAGCGTTGTTTTGGTTGAAATACATGAGGAAAATCTAGCTTCAATAGATATGTAGTTGCAAAAGGAGAAGTATTTAAAAAGACTTTTGGATAATTATAAATATTCTTTGAGTCTTCATGAAGTCCAACAAATGATAATTTTTGATGGTTAATTGTAATGTAGAATTTGAAACAATATCAATGAATGATTGGTATTCTGTTATATTAAAATTCACTGGTAGATTTTGAACTTTGACTATATTATCCATGGATAATTTATTTATTTATTTGTAATTGTGGTCTGAGAGAGACATAACATAAAACTTAGCCTTTTAATCACTTTAAGTGCCCAGTTCAGTAATGTTAAGTACATTCTCATAATTGTGCAACCGCCATTACTATCCATCTCCAGAACTGTTTTCATCTTGTAAAACTGAACTCTGTTCCCATTAAATACTAACTCCCCATTCCTCTTCTCCCAGGCCCTGGAGACCCCCACTCTACTTTCTGTCTCTATGAATTTGACTTCTCTCGGTTTCTCAGATAACAGATAACAGAAACAGTCTTTGTCCTTTCTGTGACTGGTGTATTTCACTTAGCATAATGTCCTCAAGGTTCCTCCTTGTGTAGCATGTGTCAGAATTTTCTTCATTTATGTATACATTACATTTCTTTATCCATTTATCTGTTATTTATCTGTTATACTTACGTTGTTTCTACCTTGTGACTACTGATGCTGATGTGAACATGGGTATATAAGTATCTGCTCCTCCTTCTGATTCCTTTTAGTATATTCCTAAGAGTGGAATTACTGGATCTATAGTAATTATATTTTTTATCTTTTGGGAACTGCTGTATTGTTTTCTATAATGGCTGCACCATTTTGGGATCCCACCAAGAGTGTATAAGGGTTCGGGTTTCTCCACATCTTTATCAACACTTGTTATTTTCTATTCTTTATTTTTTAATAGTAACCATAGTAATAATGAGTGTAAGGTGATATCTCATTGTGGATTTGATTTGCATTTCCCTAATAATTAATGATATTGAGCATCTTTTCATTGTTTTTTATTTTTATGGGCTCTTCTGGCAAGGACCAGAAAACCTGCTAGATAAATTCTAAAAGAGTCAAAACACTTTTTTCACACTTTTTTTCCCTTTGCTGTTTGTAAATTTTCTTTAGAGAAATGTCTATTCAAATTTTTGCCCATTTTTAAGTTGAATTTTGTTGTTTTCGAGTTGTAGGAGTTTTTTCTATATTCTGCATATTAACCTCTTTTCAGATATGTGATTTGCAAATACTTTCTCCCATTGCATAGGTTGCCTTCTCACTCTGCTGATTGTGTCCTTTGATGCACAAAAGTTTTCCATTTGGAAGTAGTCTAATTTATCTAATTTTATTTGTGTTGCCTGTACTTTCTGCGTCATATCTGGGAAATCCTTATTAAATCCAATGTCATAAAGTTTTCCTCCTAAGTTTTTTTTCTAAGAGTTTTATAGTTTTAGGTCTTACATTTAGGTCTTTGGTGAACTTTGAGTTATTTTTTTGTACATGTTCCAAGGTAAAAATCTATCTTCATTCTCTTGTATGTAGATGTCTAGTTTTCTCAGCACCATTTGTTTTTTTCCCATTGAGTAGAATTAACACCCTTGTCTAAAATCATTTGTCCATACATGTGAGTGTGTATTTGGGGGCAGTCTATTCTATCATATAGGCCTATATGTCTGACTATATGTTATCCATACATCAGTTATTGATCATTTTGAAATTGTTGGCTTATTGAGTTATTCATATCTTCTAAAATGACTTATTTTACCTACAATACCAGTAAAATCACATTCCTGAATATCAACACCAACTTCATTTAAAAAAACTTTTTGAAGGGCTGACAAACCACCAGGTTCATGGTGGTGAATACAAGTTTTCCAAAATTTTAATTTTAGCTAGAGAGTTCAAATTTTTTATCGTTGCCAGCAAGACTGAGTTGTTCTCCTGGAAGTGACAGGTTCAGTGCATTAATTTAAAGATAATTTATGCCAGCCAGTATTCAAGAACAAAGAACCACAGTTAAACAATCGATCCACAAATAGATTAATAAATTGTGGTATATGTACACCATGGAATATTATGCAGCCTTAAAGAAAGATGGAGACTTCACCTCTTTCATGTTTATGTGGATGTAGATGGAACATATTCTTCTTAGTAAAGTATCTCAAGAATGGAAGAAAAAGTATCCAATGTACTCAGCCCTACTATGAAACTAATTTATAGCTTTCCTATAGCTATAAATTAGTTTCATATGACAGCTATAATCCAATTATAACCTAAGAATATGGGGAAAGGGAAAAGGGAGGAGAGGGGAGGGGGTAGGATGGGTGGATGGAGGGTAACAGGTGGGACCACACCTATGGTGCATCTTACAAGGGTACATGTGAAACATACTAAATGTAGAAGATAAATGTCTTAACACAATAACTAAGAAAATTCCAGGAAGGCTATGTTAACCAGTGTGATGAAAATATGTCAAATGGTACATAAAACCAGTGTATGGTGCCCCATGATTGCATTAATGTATACATCTATGATTTAGTAATAAATAAATTTTAAAAAATCAGACACTTTGTGATAATAAACCATTTTCTTCACTTTAATACTTCATTACTTTTTTTATTACAGTCTATCATACTTGCCTGGTTTTCTTTTTCTCTTACTGACCACTCATTCATGTTTTTTTTTCAAGCAAAAGTCTTATTTTATTTAACTCAAAGCAAATCTTAAGAAAGCATGAGGACTTGTGAACATAAAAAGTGCATTAACGTATCATTGATAATGATTAAACTTCCCTCCCATGAACACTTAGGTAATCCAAAACACTTTAAAATCTGTGGCTTGATATCTTTTTTTAAAAAAAAATAGTAATAACCTAAATTTTTAATTGAGACTGCACATAGTTATGGGGTACAATCTGATGTTTTTATATATCTGTTGTATAATGATCAAATCAAGGCAGTTAGCATATCCATTGCCTCGTGCATTTATCATTTCTCTGTGGTAAAAACATTCGAAAGCTCACACCTTCTGTGTGCCACACCTTCTGGGGGCAAGACATGATTGCAAGAGGGACTTTACCTAACAAATGCAATCAGTGTAACCTGGCTTATTGTACCCTCAATGAATCCCCAACAATAAAGAAAAAAAAAAAAAAAGAACATTTGAAAGCTTCTCTTCTATCTATTTTATGACTTACAATACCTTACTGTCAACCATAGACACCCTACTGTGCAGTGGGACACCAGACCTTATTCCTCCTATCTAATTGTCACTTTGTACTCATTGATCGGCCAACCTCTCCCCATCCTCCCCTCACTCCTCTACTATGCCGTCTCTGGTAATCACTCTTCAACTCTCTACTTCTAAGATGTCAATTTTTCTTTCAGATTCCCCATATGAATGAGATCATGCAATATTTGTCTTTCTGTGCTTGGCTAATGTTGCTTAGCATTGTGTCCTTCAGGTCTATCTATGTTGTTGCCAATGACAAGGCTTTGTTTTTTTTTTTGAGAGTGAATATATTCCTTGGCTTATATATACCACATCTCCTTTATCCATCCATCCATTATTGGACATGTGCGTTAATTCTACATTTTGGCCATAGTAAATAGTGCTGCAAATAAACATGGGAGTGCAGACATCTATTCCCCCAAACTGATTTCATTTCCTTTAGATTATGTACCTAGTAGTGGACCATAGGACCATTCATATTTAATCTTTGCTGGCTGCTATTCCTCTACTCAAACTCTAATATGGGGAACACCCAAATTTTGATGTGGGTTCTCTATGTCTCCACATTTGCTTTCGTTTCTTTTCTTTTTTTTTTTTTGAGACAGAGTCTCACTATGTCACCCTGGGTAGAGTGCTATGGCATCACAGCTCACAGCAACCTCTAACTCTTGGGATTAAGCAATTCTCTTGCCTTCGCCTCCCAAGTAGCTGGGGCTACAGGCACCTGCCAAAATGCCCAGCTATTTTTGGTGTTGTTGTTGTAATTGTCCTTGTTTAGCAGGCCCGGGCCACGTTTGAACCTGCCTGCCTCGGTGTATGTGGCTGGCACCCTAACCACTGAGCTGCGGGTGCTTAGCCCAAATTTATTTTCTACCCAGGTGATTTCATCCAGTTTTATAGTTTTAGGTGCCATCTATAAGGCAATTCTATCTATCTATCTATCTATCTATCTATCTATCTATCTATCTATCTATCAATCTATCTCTATCTATCATCTATCTATCTTCACCCTCCAATGAGCTCCAACTACCTAGGGGACAGCTTCACTTGGGAATTATATAGGTTAATCTCCAATTAATTTGATCACAACAGAATTTTTGCTTTCATTTCTCTAACCTGTTCTTCTCCATCTCAGTAAATGACTCTACTATCTAAGCCAAAAATTAAAGCCATTTTTTATATTATCCCCCTCATACTTCATGTCTAATCCACCAGCAGTACCAATGGGCTATGCATTTAAAATATGCCTAGAATCCAGCCACTGCTGTCGCCTCCACAGCCCGCACCCTTGACAAGGCATGCTCATACTCATGAGAGTATTGGCTATCTAGCGTTCATCTCTTTTAATAGGCATCCAAAACATACATTCCCAGGAGTATTTTACTACATGGTTCTTGGGGTGATACCATTAATTTATGGGAGGCATAAGACAGGAGGGTCTTTATAAGAAAGAGTCCCATGAACTTGAGGCTGCCTGTATAAAATATTTTTGTATTACATGATGCATTATCTTTGAAGAATCCAAAGAGAAATTTATATTCAATCTAATAGAAAGAGTGGTTTGTATGTTGGCTAGCATTTTAAAATTATAAGCAGGACAATATGTCACTTATCATCAACTAAGATAGTTTATGGAAAAGTGAGAGCCCCCCTGATTTAAGAGTCCCATCACAAGCAAACCAGGGTGTATGATCACTTCAGTAAAAGAAACAAACTCTGGCTGGAGGGGAATTTGATGTAAGGACCATGCTATTACATAGACAAGGAAAATAAGAATGCAGCCATGCTTCAGCAAAGCACTGGCACCAGGAACTAGTCTTTCTCTCTCCTTCTCTGGGGAGCCTGCTTTTTCTACAGATTGGCTTTTCCTTAGGCTTAGTCCAGAAGGTTGGTAATGGTCATGGTTTAGCTCCATTCTAGAGATTAGAACAGGCTAAACCAGAATGCCATCATTTCTCCCATTTTGTTTTTAACATTCCTTTGTTTTATAAGTTCACTTTTAATAACTCCTATTAAAATCATATTCAGAACAATTAGATGCTTGATGACACACATCAGAAATCTGGAGTTAGGAATGCAAACTTCCCCATCTCAGCATGCAGTTTTGCCTTTTCTTTCAATTGCACAGAATTAATAAAACTCTGATTCACACAGAAAATATCTAATACCTTAGCCACTTCTTTTGATCTTCATCATAAGAATAAAGGATTACATAGCTAAAAACTTGCTATGATATAGCAGGTCACACTCTGACTGCTGCCATGCAATCTGCTATCTCGGTGGGATCATCTTATCTATATGTATACCTGAGCCTTGCCTGTTCTCCCAGAGTACTACACACATGGTGTGATGGACTCATTTGTACAATATTGTATGATACAAAATTCACAGGTGCAAATTTAGACATATCACTACAGGTGCAGAACATGATCCTTCCTCATCAATGACACATTTTGGTGTTATCAAGTAAATACAGAAATGAGAAAGGGTTTATACTAAGAATTTAACAAAAATGAATTATCTGGCAGCACAAGTTTGGGAGGTGGATAAGGTCTATCACTGGGATATTTCAAATTATTGGGAGCGAATTATGGATCCAGCTTGGGGTCATTGCTTCCCATGGCCAAAGGACTAGAGTTACATAGAACTTCCATGGATTCTTGGGAGAGGGGAGGTGGTCTAACTGTAATTTGTGCCCATAAGCCAACCTCTCTGGAAAGCCCCCTCCCCTTCCCAGCTTCTGATAACTTCTATTCTACTCTCTACTTCTATGATATCAACTTTTTAAAACACCATGGAATATTATTCAGCCATAAAAACAATAAAATCCTGTCATCTGTGACAACGTGGATGATCCCAGAGGACACTGTGTTAAGTGAAATAAATCAGGCACAGAAAGATGTGTTCTCTCTTATATATGGGAATCAAACAGAAAAACAATTTCTCATTTTTGAGAAGCCTTTTTTTTTTGAATGGACAAGAGCAAAAGTTAGTTTATGTCAGTGGAGGAGTAAACCAGAGGTAAGAATGTAGTGACAGCCATTTGGAATATTTTCACAAAGTTTGGAGATGAATAGAAAGGATGTAAAACAACAAATAGCTTGAGGGGGCACAGAGCCAAGAGGGTGTTTACTGTATGTATTTTCTTTTTGAATTTTTATTCTAGTCAAAGGATAGAAACTGGAAAGAAAGAGGTAGAAGGTTTAATAGAGAGGACATTCTAGAGAAGGGGATACGGAATGAGGGACATGGGAGGGATTTTCTTGAAAGGAAGTGGGGACATCTTTTCTAAAATAGCAACTGGAAAGACATTAATGAGGGTAGTAAAAGAGCAGAGGGGAATTGAGGGAGCGCATGCCAAACAGCTTCTGTTTTCTTTGCCAACTCAGAAGGGAATGCTATATATTAAGAGGTGCAAAGGAGTTGTTGCTTTAAGCAAACCTGGGTGTGGCCTTCATAAGGGAAGGGAAGAGCCACTGACTCATGGCTGAGTGGGTTATCATGCAGGACCGTGGTCCCAATTCACAGACATGAATTTACAATGGGGCCAGTCCACAAGGGTGTACCATTTTCTTTAGCAATTTTTGGGATACTGAGGGTAATAGAGAGAAGAGATAATCAAGGTGATCCAGGGCTGCAATCATCTCTGGAGAAGGAACAAGGGCTATCAGGAAGGGAGCCAGAACAGTCAGAGTGCAGAGAGGGGAGGGGCTGGTGTCAGGCTCAGGCCAGGTGGAGATGAGGGAGCTGCAGAGAGGAAAGTTCTGTTTACAGAGGGGAATTTTATACTTTGGGATCTTCAGGGTGGAGTCCTTCTAAATGTTAGTAGAGTCTAGTTTAATAAAGAGAAGTTGAGTCAGTACAAGATAAATATTAATAAAGGTTTACTAAAAGAAATAGGCCTTGAGCCACACTTTACACCACAGGTCTTCATTCTGCTCTGCTCTATGAAGCCCTGGGGAGGCCACTGCAAGGAGACAAATTTCTAAGGACCTCCCAGCCCATCTCTGTTGGCTTAAATCAGGTTTTCTTTTTTTTTTTGGGGGGGGGCAGTATCTATCTGATCTATTAGGATCTTGTAGGCTGACATTTGAAGAAAGGGTACAAAGTCTAAAAGGAGATTTGAAAACCACTGTTGTGAGGTGTAAGAGGTTTAGCATGAGGTCCTCAGAGATTCAGCAGGGACATGTGTGTCCTAGAGAGCTTCTGGAAGTGCAGCTGCCCCCTCTTCACTCCCAGAGAGTATGCTTCCTTAATTCTCCTAAGACCCAACCTGCATTTTAACAAGCACACAAATACAACTTCAGGAAGAGTTGGTTTAGTGGGTCTAAGAAAGTTGGCTCAATGAATGCATCCATTCAACCTTATTTAGCACCTACAACAAGCAAAACTGTTCTAGATGTTCGGAGAAGAATAGGAAAGAAACAGACAAAGACCAGCCCTATGGCACTCCTATACCATGAAGGGAGGCAGACAATAAACATACCGTATATACTCCAGTATAAGCCGAGTTTTCTCAGCACAAAATTTGTGCCGAGTTCGGGTTTTTTGGCACAAATTTTGTGCTGAAAAAACTTGGCTTATACTCGAGTATATATGGTAAGTGGATGATATGAGCTATTGGAAGGAGAGGAGGGCTGTGATAAAAGAGGAGTAGGTCAGAGGGAGGGCAGTGGAGGGACAGGGGTAGGCTGCAATGCTTAAGAGGAAGGGAAGGAGGTAAAGTCAGAGGCAAGGATGGGAACAGTGTTGGGGGAGGGGTGATTCTGTCTTTTGCTCAGATGCCATAGGTTCTCTATGAGACTGTTCGGTATAAGAGTGAATAACCTGCAGAAAAGTTCCTGAGAGTATCTTTGGCTCTTGTTCTGAGAGTGGGCCATGGATGTTGCAGGAGTGAAGAAGTCTATTAGAAGGTGATTGCAGGAATCTAGTTGAGAAATAATAGTGGGTTCAACCCAGTGGCAGCAGAGGAGGTGATGAAGAGAGTTTGGTCCTGGATAAATTTTAAAGGTAGAGACAAAACAATTCCCTGTTTGATAGAATAAGGAGTATGAAAGGAAAAAAGAAGTATGTACTGTAAAGATGGGTCAGGCCTGCTGTGGCAGCTCATACCTGTAATCTCAGCACTTTGGGAGGTGAAGGCAGGAGGATCACTAGAGGCCAGGAGATGGAGATCAGTCTGGGAAACGTAAGGAGACCCCATCTCTACAAAAAAAATAGAAAAAATTAGCCAACCATGGTGGTGTGCACCTGTAATTTCAGCTCTTTGGGGGGCTGAGGAAAGGAAGATTGCTTGAGCATAGCAGTTTGAGGCTGCAGTGAGCTATGATCACTCTACCGCATTCCAGCCTGGGTGGCAGAGTGAGATCCTGTCTCAAAGACAAAACAAAGCAAAATAAAACAAAAAAATAAAATAAAATAAATAAAGAATCAACATCAACTGAAAGATGGGAAAAGCTACTGGTTGGAGAGGGAGATCAAGAGTTTGGTTTTAAACACAATGAAGTTGAGGTTCTTAGTAGACATCCACAGTGGAGTGGAGTGGGTCACTGGAGCTGGGAGATGGGTCTGGGATGCAGATGCACAACTGAGTGTCAAGGCCACTGTGCTGATGGCCACAAGATTGGGATATCCCCAGGAAAAGAAGTGTCATTGAGAGGGGAAGAGGAGTAAGCCTGGGCTCTGGTGACCTTAAGCCTTAAGGTCAGAGGGTGGAGGGGAACCAATAGAGGAGACAGGAAGGGAAGGGTCAGTGAAGCAGGAGGGGAGGAGAGCATGGTGTCTGGAAAGCCAGGTGAAGAAAGTGAACCAGCATCGAGTGATCGGCCACATCCACAGCAGCTACTGGTGATGAATCAATAACGAGTCAAGAAAGATGAAAGAACTGGTCATTGAACTTACCAACTTGAAGGTCAAGAGTGACCTTGAAAAACATAGTTCTGGCTGAGGGATGGGGGACAAATCTGAGTGAAGTGGGTTGAAAGGAGAATAGGAGGAAAGTAATAGGGTGATGATGAAAGATAACTCTCTCAAGAAGTTCCACTACAAAGGAGAGCAAAGAAATGGGAGCTTTCCTCCCTTAAACCGCAAGTGTAGCCTGATTGTATGCTGATAGGAACAATCCATGAATGGGGAAAAGTGGTGATGTAGGAGACAAAGGAGCCGCACCCTTGAGTGGACCGGAAGCTATGATATGCAGCACACTTAGAGGACTTTAGCAGGGGAGGGACAATTTGCCTGCAGTGAAGTAAGGAAGGCAGAATGTGTGAGTGCAGATGCAGGAAGATGGGTAGACAAAGTGTGAGTGTGGATTCTCTTCTGAGTGCTGTGATTTTCTCACTGAAGTAGAATCATGTTTCTTAAGAGTCAGATATTATTAAGATTGTGTTTTCATTAAGGAAGCATGATCAAGCCAGAAAGAAGCAACAGAACTAAGGATATGTGCAAAGAAGTGAGTATACCAATTCACCATAGGATATAAAAGGAATAGTTTAAAGTCCATCAAATAAGTGTGAACCAGGAAAAGCCTGGATCAAGGGGCTTGATGTGACAATGAGATAGTGCCATGATTGCCCTTGGAAACTAGATAGATGGGGCAAGAAAGAAGTGGTGGTCAGAGGTAAACATTTTTCATGCTATTGAAAGCTGTATTTTCCTTAAGATAATATAAATTCTTCAGGGGGTGGACCTTCATAGTGTTGGTTTTTCTAGCTTCTGCAGTGACCTTTCTTTCCTGCCCTCCACCTTGTGTGTTTATGTTGTACATATAAATTCATTTAAAAACCCAAAGCATAGCATAATGCAATGGTACATTTCAAAACTATTAAGTAATTGTAATGGATGTGTTACTTAGTTCAACGTAAACACTTCACATTGTATATCGAAGCAGTACCCTGAACCCCATAAATGCATCAATGTACAAAGTTATGATTTAATAAAATAATAATAATAATAAAATACAAAGCATACAGTTGTGATCGTGACATTTCTGTTACAAGACAATGAAACAATCAATTTAAAATTGATTGTTTCCTGGATGATATTTCGGGACACTTGGCCAATGTTCAATAAGGAAATAATACCATAGTGCTGAGTTCATTCCCATTCTGTTCTCCAGCAGCACCCCATGTACATGGTATCCCTGGAGCTGTGCCCTGTCCCTCCTGGGAAATAGTCCCTGAGATTTCTGAACCATCCAAGTGCAGAAACTATAGGAGCTGGTGTCCTCGGTACAGACCAGTAGACTGCTAGCTCCCCTTGTCTGCCCTAATGTTACCAGTTAGGATCTTTGAACCATGGGTGAAAACAATGTCATTATTTCTCACAAAGTTTTTTTTTTTTTTTTGGTATCAGACAGTTTCTACTGAAACACTGATGTATTATTAATGTGAGACCACGGAGCAAATGAATGTGTCATTGTGTCTAAACTGACAACAGAATGAGAAGAATTGGATTTGAGGGAGACAGGTTTGTTCCCTCTGGGGCAGACTCAACCTGAGAAAAAGCCTATTCTTTCTTTGTGTTAATTCCCCCCCCTCCCAAGTGCCCTCAATTTCTTATCTGAGGGAGTCTGCCAGTCACAGGGCTTAATGGCCAAATGGCCTTGAATTCACCCTCACCAGCACCCCCTGCCTAAATTATTTCTCTACTTATTTTGCACTGATATTTTAAGCCAGGTGGGCAGGGGTCATTTCCCGCCCTCTTGAAATGATTTGCAAGGGGACAGAGGAGATTCAGAAAAACACCAGTAAATCCTACTGGCTTCAAGTTTGGATCTGAGTCCTGCCTTAGGGCGCTGGGCAGGGTCCTAGGAGAAGGATTGAGATGGAATGAAGAAAAAGGCTTGCATCCAAACCAGAAGTCTCATTGTCTTCCAGTTCCTTTTATCCTTTCTTCAGGTAAGATTTCACTTCTTTTCACACAAACTCTGGCCAAACTTGTGGTCAGATTCTGTCCATCAAGGACGTGGTGGCTGCAGGCTCAAATCCTGGCATTTCCCAGCAGAGTTTTCCATGAGAGGAAGAGCACTTTCTCACGTCTCCTTGGCTGCCTGTGGTATTGACTTCAACCCAGTGAAAACTGAAGCAGGTACTCACCCCCATCCAAGTTTGGTAACTTCATCGGGGAGGTCATTCCTGGGGCATTTGTTGAGGCACCCACTGAAGCCTTGTTCCTGCCCAAACATATGTTTTTGTATATATGTAGATAGATATAGATATATTGACCAGACCTCCTTCCAGCCTAGAGTGGAATGTGTATCCCATCCCTTCCCATTCCTCCACTTGACAACACTGAAGAGATTCTTCCCAAGTCCTCCTTGACACCAAATTCTTCATATTCTGTCTTATTCATTACAAAAGCTGTTTACCTTATTTACTGAAATTGTATGTATATATTTTTCAACAAATTTGAGCTTGTATCATGAGAGGAGAGAAAGGCTAATCTTTTGCTAATTGAACTTTGGCCTACTCTTCAGATTTTGATACCTTACTTGGGAATTGAACCCAAAATATTTGTTGATGATACCACAAAGACTTTATTAAGTACCATTAAAAGTAACTTCCTGAGATTTGTTGAAAAAATGGCTTATGATTTTAAGGGCAATCTGTACTTATTGGCTATCTACTCCATTGGCCCTGTATAGAGTGGTGAGAAAAAGATCAAAGGACAGACCAGGGTTCCCGGGCATATCCCTCCAAACATGAGTTCCATGTTCACTACAAGAGGTGGATCCAAGTATCTATAGCAGCCTTGTTTTAATAGCCACAATCTGGAAATAATTCAAATATCTGGGTACAGAAACTGGATACTTAAGTTGTATTATATTTATTCAATATTGAGCAATGGAAAGGAATAGATTATCATTAATAAAACAGCCTGCATGACAAACAGTTGAGTGATAGTGGACAGTCTTAGAGAGAACAGACTCTATTATTCAATTTCCATTAAATTCAAAGCCAGATGAAACTAATATTCAAGGTCTGATAATTAAGTTGGCAAACTCATCCTACAAAAAGTACTACATACTTCATTGCTGAATATCACTATGGTCACCTTAAAAGTGCTTCCCATGGGAAGCTAATCCATTTTCAAAGGAATTTTGGAACTTTTTTCCTAGAATGGTGGTCAGAGCTATTGTTGTATTACCCTTGATGTCCTGAACATCATCAAAATGTCTTCCTTTCAATATTTCCTTTATCTTTGGATAAAGAAAAAAGCCACTAAGGGGCAGATCAGATGAGTAGGGAGGGTGTTCCAAGACAATTACTTGTTTTCTGGCTAACAACTTCCTCACAGACAGTGCTGTGTGAGCTGGTGCATTGTCGTGATACAAGAGCCATGAGTTGTTGGCCAAGATTTTCAGTTAAGATTTTCCTAATTGTTTCTCTACCAATGTTTACTTGGTCTGCTATATTTTCCACAGTCAGCTGAAAATTTTGACACATATAATTCAATGAAGTTTTACAATGTTTTCATCAGTTCTGCTTGCTCCTGGCTGCCCTTTCTTTATCAGTGATGCTTCCTCTCCCCTTAGACAAACATTTGATTCATTTGCACACTAATGTTTTCTTCGTGGCATTATCCCCTTAAACTCAGACTAACATGTCCTTGATTTCACTCTCACTCTTGCTAAGTTTAACAAGAAATTCAAACTGTTTGTTGCTCTAATTCAAGCTCTGACATTCTCGAGATGGCACACAAAAATGTGCAACAACAATAATGAATGCCACTCAGCAATATTTTGGGACATGTCAACATGAACAGAACTGTGAGACCCGGATATAACAAGGTTATGAAACTGTATCAAGTTGTTTGTACAGGGCTGCCAACATAAGTGCACACTGGACACATTCACAAATTTAATTGTCAGACCTCATATGGTAATAGAAATCAGAAAAATGTGGACTGAGAAGAATCATGGGTTAGGTGTTTGGAGTCCTAGAAACGTGTGTCTCTTAAGTGAGATGGGGTCACAAAGGTGGGTACATGTGTACAAATCAACTGAGCTATAAACTGAAGATGCATGCATTTTGCTAGATATAGGTGATACTCAAATTCAATAGCTTAAAAGAAAGAGATGAGCAACAGAGTCCTTGGCCTGGAGGAGCTAATGGTCTAGAAAGAGAAAAATGTAAAAAGGAATCACTTCCCTGCAATGTGATAAGTGCTGCTGTAGAGCACGTATGGGGAGGAGCAACAGGGGTAGTTAATGGCACAGAGAAGGAAGAGGAGAGACACACACAGAACTCTTGGAAAAAGATGCAAGGACATTTCGGGAGATGAACAGCCCAGTGTGTCTGGTATGGTCTATGCTTCTTCATATCAACGAAGTTGCTCTCCACAAGATCATCAAATCCAGGGGATATTTCCCAGATTTTCCACTTTGTAACCTCTCTGTGGTGTTTGATTTTGCCAAAGGCTTTCATTTTTGGAAACAATCTCTTGCTTAGCTTTGATGACACTTCCTACTTGTTCTTCTTCTCCCTCTTGACCATTCTCTTTCTTTTCCTTTCCAGTTCCCTCTCATCCATCCTGCTCTTTTAAGTGGCACTGTCCCACAGGGCTGTCTGTGAGTTTTCCTCTCTCATCCCTGTCTTTGGGCAGCCTCACCCATTCATGCCTAATTCCCTCCACCATATCTCATTAATTACTCCTAATTTGGTATCTTCAACTTACACTTCTACCCTTACCTTAAGAACTGTGCATGCACATGCTGACTAGACACCACCACTTGGATATCTGGAAGTCAGCTTGAAAATTCACATTCCTGAAACTGAAAATCTTGAAAACTGAGAAAACTGAGATTTTCATGCCCTATCCCCAATGGTTCCCTTCTTTCCCTCTCCTATTCAGCAAGCAGTCTCAGAGAGCCATCTTTAGTCCCAGGCTCAGTTAGGTCATCTCTCCCTGCCCTTTCATCTGCCCTTGTTATACCTGCACCGCAGGACTGTACACGGTCAATCCAAAGCAGGGAACTTCTCTCTATCTCTCTCCAACAAACTTTCCCAGATAGAGGCAACTGCTATTGTATGTGTGAGCACAAGGCCAAGGTGGCAGTACTTGGTAGGGTGGGATTAGGCTCAGCATTGTTACTTTGTAGACAGGACTTGCAGAGTTTTCCAGTAGCTCTGTGGGAATACTGGTGTACCTGAAAGTATCACTACTGACTTAAAGCAAACATGGAATGTATTGAACAGCATTGGATTTGACCCCAAGCAGTTGAATCCATGGGCTTCCAGAATGGTGTCATTCATATTTGGTCTGTCCCCTTCCCTCTGCCTTCTACACCCGAGTTCTGTTTTTGTTCCCATTGGCTTTGCTCTCAAGTGGGCCACTGAGGGCTCTGACCTTACATTACCTTTAAAGCTGGTAATTCCAACAGAAAGAGAAAGCTTCTCTCTATCTCTCTTCAACAAACTTTCCCAGATAGAGTCTCTTTGGCCTGACTTGGCTCATGGACTCACCCCTGAGCCCACACTGAGGTTGGGCAGATGGAATGGTCCGGTCTATGCCCTGCTCCCCCTCAGGAGACTGGTGTCCAGCCAATCCTCAAAAGGCCTGCGCCTGGGGTAGGGTGAGCCCCCATAAGGGAACAGAAGTGCTGCTAGCAGAAGAGGAGGGAATTTATGTTGACCAGGAAGAATAACACTGTCCATCACAGGCCCTCAGTGAAAAGGTGCTGGCACCCTGGATTTAGGCAGTGCCCTGTGTTGGCAGCAGCAGGGTTCTCTGGGGGCCCAGCCACGCCTCCTTGACTGTGGTTTAGCCTCTGATTCACGCCATCCATCAGCTTGTCTCTCCTGGCAGCTTCCTATTTCCTAGTCAACAGGTCACTGTCAGGGGAACAGGAATCAAAGAAAGGGAGCCTTTTAGCCCGTATTCTCAATCTTCCTTCTGTCTTTCTTTACCTGCCATGTCCTGACCTGTGTCACGGGAACAAGGAAGGGTGGTACAGCTGGCCGGTTGTGGCCAGGCTGTGTGAATCACCTGTAAGTCATGCAGAACGATGCTAAGGTCGGGCTTCCAGGCACCGCAGCTCATGCATCTCTCTTATTCTACACAGGACCCTGGCCCTGCCTCTCGTCCCTCACCATTGCACAAACTACACATTGAAGAGGCGTTTGGAGAAAAGAGAGAGCTGCTGCTCTAAACCTGAAGCCACGAGGAGATGTAGAGAAAACCAAGCACAGAGTGGCTGGGGCTGCCACACTGGCTTCCGTGTTTGTGTGTGTGCTGCCGGCAGGGCCAGAGCTGTTGAATGCCATCCATAATTCTAGTCCTGGCTCTGCCGCCACCTTGACTTGTACACTCAAGCATTCACACACCCCACCTCAGGCCTCAGTTTTTCTTTTAATCAATAGAATGAGAAGCTGGGACGCAAACACTCTTTCATCATGATTCTGAGATATTTCAGTTAGAGAGAACCTCCCACCACACACAAAATACAAATGCTACATTCTGGGGGTAGATTTGATAAAAGTCACCATCAACCACGTACACTGCCCAGAAATTCACCACCAATGCTTTTCCCAAGGAGGGGATGGAGGGCCGCGGTTTCTCTCTCTCCTACTGATTCCATGTGTGCTGTTCCCTAAAATAAAAATCTGCTTCATCTAAAGCTGCTGAAAGTTTTATGTCGTCTTAGCACACACCACACCTAAACTCAGCAGGACATTGTTTCCTTGGTAGAGGATACATAGCAGAGAGCTCCAAATAATAGCTCAGTTGTCCAACGTCTACTTAATGGATTAGCAAAGTTAACAAATGATATCTTATTCCTGGCTCCTTCTGCTGAAACCGGATACTTCCAAAGGCGTAGAAACCATTCCCACTTGGTGACCTTCCTCCTTTCAGGGAATGAACATATTTGCTTCTCTCAACCTAGGCCTTTCCCCCTCCCCACAGAATAACCCAAAACATCTGGAGATACTGTGGGGTCTCTCTCAAGAAGATTACACGTCCTTTCGGCTTTTACTTTTCTGGGAGATGAATCTTGACAACTGGAAATTAGCAGCTGGAGTTATGGCAACAAGGAGGGCCTGCCCAGCGGTCCCCAGGGAAGTCCGCTGTCCTCCTCTTCAGAGTTGTCTCTGTCCCTTCCCTCCCTGTATTTCTTTCCTTGAGATGTTTCACTGAACCCTGAGGGGGAAGGCACAAGGGTTCCTCCTTCTCTCCTCCTGTTTCCAACACAGAAAGAGGCTACCTGCAATAGGAATTTGGGGCTCCTGGCTCCCACACATTTCCTCTGGGCTTGGCTTGTGGCCAGGGCTGCTGCTTAATGAGGGAGGTTTTACCTCATCACTGGATACCCCCATAGGCTACAGAGCTCTGGCCTGTGTGTAGATGTTAAGTTACCGCTGGAGACCTTGAAGGCAGGTGACACTTGTTCCTCTGTCCCTTCTGTAATTAGGGACTCTGCAGAGCTGGTGTGTGTCACCTCTAGTCACTCATTTATTTCCCTTCATGCTATACTGACCATCTTCTGTTCAAAGAAAGGGACTTGGCTGAGTGTCTGTTATGTGACAGGCAGGAAGCTCTTTGCCCACCCAAGTTCTAGGACCATTTTCCAGCAGAGATAAAAGGAAAGAGGCCACCTGGAAGACACCCACAGAAGGGAGGCAGGTTACTTCTCAGATTGCCACAAACGCCCCGGCGTCTGTCCTCAACTGTCGGCTCCCAGTTGAGAGCTGTTAGCTCGGCTCTTCAAAGCCAACTTCTGCCAAGTTTGGTTATAGAGGAAAAGAGGAATAAAACCCCCCTTTGCTCGTGGGTCCCAAGGACTCCCACTATGTAGAGCTGGGCTCCCAGAAGAAGTCAGTGGGTCACAGGGTATCGCAAGGGTGGAATATTTCAGGGAAAGGGATATTTTCTCTTGGGAGATGGACAAATGAGGATGTGTGTGTTTGGTAGAAAAATAGGTAATGGGGCGAATGAGGAAAGTGGTGGGAAGACACTCATAATTGAAGTGGAAGGAGGTCTAAAGACCTTTCCTTGTCTGCTTTGGCTTGATTTCACTACAGGTGGAATGTGAAATACGAACTGTTTACACAGCTCCTATTTCCATGTACTAAGAAAAACAGAGAAAGCTGGGCATGGAGCTGTATAACTGAGCTCCCTTCTTCTTAGCTCCAAACCACTTCTTTAAAATGGACTGTTAGATCTTGGAGGAAGCCGTTTTCCACTAGACCTACTGGACCTGGAGCAGAGCATGTGCCACCAGCTGAGAAAACAAACCCGAGAAGGAGAAAGTGTACTCAGGTTAACAGGCCTTGGGCAAGAGAGCCGCCTTCCCTGCCTCTCCCAGCCCGGCTGTCCCTCCCTGGGGGGCTGGGATTGTGGGTTTTGACAGGAGAGGTCGTCAGGTAAGAGCTGAGGACTTGCTGCCCTGAGCTGCACACAACAGAAAGAGATTTACAGTCTTCTTCTTTTGACTTTTATTAAATGAAAACCAGAGGTATAAAAATGAGGCGGCAAATAACACCGTAACAGGAAATAAAAGGGGCGAAGCCATGGGGGAAGGCCACACCTCGAGCATAGCAAGCCCATTTGTGACACAGGCATTCATAACCTCAGTTTTTATCAGCCACCTTCCATGCGTGTGTTGTGACAGTGGGCGAGTGCAGCCAGGCACAGGCCTGTCCTCACTGGGGGCCAGTGGGTCTCCATTTCACTGAGAAAGGTTTAATTAAGCTTTGGTGAAACCTAAATGGGTTCTGTCAAGACTTTTCCTCTTTTGCTTGGAAATCTTTGTTTATTCTAAGTAACATTTTATACATTTCTTTCTTTCTTTTTTTTTAAATACGTTCTTGGAACTAGCTGAGCTAAAAGCCACCTGATGCTGAAAACCCCTTTACAGTATATGCAAGTGGATGTGGATGTGTATATGTGTTTTTATGTGGAAAAGAGAAAATATTCCTACCTTTTCTTTTAAGTCGCTAGCAATCAGAGCTAAACCTGACATTCCAAATGCTTACCCGTAGTTTCTGAGAGAGTTTTGTATTTGGAGGCAACCCGTGAACCTTCTCAATGACAGAATTCTCATTTTTTGGGCAATTCCCAGCACCAAAGAGTAAATCCTGTCTTGGGACCCATAGTGTTTCTTCTCCTTATTCCATATTCATACCTGGGCTCTGATTCATCAGCTAAATTCAGGTGGAAGATATCAGATGCTTATACAAATATTCTACAGTCATGCCTAACCTTTAAGGGGGAAAGGTCTAGATGTTTCATTAAACATTTATCACTTTTTTAGAGGGAAAGAAACTTTATTTTCCTCTCTTGGGGAATTACCCAGAAGCAATAAAAATGCTGTTTTATAACTGAATATCCCAGTTTACATCTCGTGGAATGAAGCAAAATAAATAAAAACTTTAAAAATACAGTCACAGCCCATATATTTTACAAAGTGTTGTCACCACGAACCAACACAGCTCAAATATGTTTCTTTCATGTTTAACCATATGGGGTGGGTAGATCCTCCCCTCCCCAATGTTAGTCTTGTTTCCCTATGAACTGTCTGATTTCTGCTTTAGTGTTACTTTAGTAAAAAGAAGTGGTAATGTAATCTTATCTCTTATTTAAAAAGTAAAATGTTACCAAAATCATAGAATAATTCCTAGGGATAAATTCCTTTCTCCCCTCCCCACTGAGCTCATCAATTTTTTTTTTCTTCTAGTGGCTTTACTTTTGCATTTTTTTTTTTTTTTTTTTTTTTTTTAAGTTTTACTTTCCTTGGAATTTATATGAAGGAAATGGAAGGGTGTCTGCGATTTGCTTCAAAGTACTCCTGTGGGATGAGGTGACAGAAGAGTGCAGGTGAAGGCCTCAGTGAGACCAGCTTGGACCTAAGCTAATTATTATTGGAGCTGCATGGTAGGCATGTAGAGGTTCATTATGTTTTTCTGTTTTAGATTACCGTATATACTCAAGTATATATGTTATGTTTGAAATGTTCCTTAAAAACTATCTTCCAAGATTTACTTTTCTCTTTCAGTCCCTGGTTTATTGATCCATAATTCTCTCCTCTAGACTCCAAATATTTTGTCTGGAAAGGGAACCATTTTGCCCAGCTCATTACCTCTGATGATGGGATTCCTGAAGCTCTCTCTGAAGATATCTCATCATGATAAGACACTGTTTATCATGTAGTTTGACTGTGTGTTGTTATTCTAGCTCTGTTGGAATGAGTATAACAGATGTGGGACCCAGGAACATAGGCTGCGTTCTGCTGGACCACAAACTTCCTCCTTTCCATACCCATTTTTCTTCTTTCTCTTCCCTCTCTTCCCCTTCTCTCTGTCTCCCTTCCATAATTCTTCTTCCCATCCCTTCCCAATGCAAGTCTCTTTCCTATGTCCCATATGGTAAAGCCATCCTATAGCTATTTCTCTAATCCAAACTCCTCTAGAGTAGGTG
Source organism: Loris lydekkerianus (assembly GCA_963574355.1). Classification (NCBI taxonomy): domain Eukaryota; kingdom Metazoa; phylum Chordata; class Mammalia; order Primates; family Lorisidae; genus Loris; species Loris lydekkerianus. The sequence goes on from CAUYPK010074230.1 coordinate 27,086, forward strand.
GACCAGCGTTCCCAGCTCCTGTAGTATATCCACCTGTTTTGGCCTACCAAAACCTCCTTAAACACTTAACACGTAGAAACAGGTGTCTGGACATGGCCCCTGTTTGACATGGGGCTGAGGAACTCTAAGAGAAAGAACTTGAACTCTGTTTATAATTGGGGATTAGATATGTTCAGGCAAAACTAATGGGATGCATTGTGGGGGGAACATTACCAACTGAACTCAGAATGCAGAGATGGATTTTAACTTCTGAAAGTTCTGAAAGTTCTTTAACTTCTGAAAGTGATTCTATTCTTGCTACATAAAGCTAAGATGGATAATATATAAAATAGACAACAGCATCAAAATTTTAAATTATTTCAATAGTCAAGAATGACAAACTAGGGCCAATAAGGTAAAATATATTATTAACAATTCTAAATTCTTGCATTTGGGTGAAAATAACCAATTGCACTAGTATGATAAAGATCTGACGTTATTCATAGGCAAAAACCTGGCATTGCCAAAAATTTAATCCAAGCCAATAATGAAATTCAATTACTAAAATGCTAACTAACACACTTTCAATTGCATTAATAGATTTACAGCATCCAGATGGAGGGAGGTAATACATACCTAGTTCCATATTATGGGGACCACACTTTAAGAAAGATATTAATAAATTTGGGAAAATCCGGAGGCAAGCAAGTGAGATGAGGAGGAGTCTGGAAAGGGTAAATTACTAGGAATTGTTAAAGAAAACATGGATGCTTTTTCTGAAGATAAAGAGGGAATTGATGGGGGTGTTTCTCAGAGGGTAGAATGGGAGTGGGTTGGCAGAAGCTGTAGGGAGCTGCAGCAAGCTCATTCCTCCTATCTCTCCCCCAGAAAGTAGCTGCAGAATCAGGACAGGAGGTGAGGGGTAGCTCTTGCAGTGCTCTGAGAGTGGGTGGTGGGAGGTGGACTGGAGAAGGGACCAAAACTCCAAGTACCCCTGAGCTGGCAGGGATTCCACCACTTCCACTTCCAGCAGTTCTCTCACACTTGGCCCAGGCTGTGGGTGCAGCTGCAGAAGGGCTCAGCAGAGTGGGATAACTCAAGTTCCAGCTTTCCAGAGGGAGGATCAAAAAGGGGAGCCCCAGGGAACTGGCAAGTACTCATGAGAGCACGGGGGGGGAGTGGCGGGGGGGGTTGGGAGAGCAACCCTCAAGTTGTTTATGAAACTCTGAGCTCCCCACTGAGCTGCACACAAATGAATCTGATTCTAATCAGTGCACAAAGGACTTTGAAAACTGTAATACCAGATAGACACCACCTAGTCCCAGATAGTCACTGCATGACACGTATGTGGACAGATCTAAATAATGCTGCAATGGCCTTGAAAACTGAGCTGACCCGGAAACCACAAACCAAAGATGGTGAGTTGGAACCTAAGCTGGAATCTACCAGGTTTTGATTGTCTCCTAAGACAAAAATAGCAACATTTTCCATAGAACTTAAACAAGCCCCAGAGTCTCATAACATAATAGCCAAACTGTCTAGGACACAACTCCGAGTTACTTAGCATCGGAAAAAATTAGAGAAATCTCAACTCAGATGAGAATTTAGAATTATATGACAAAGATTTTAAAGAAACTATTTTTTTTTTTTTTTAATGTCATTGGTTTGGTAGAAATTTCTTTTTCTTTCTTTTTTTTTTTATTAAATCATAGCTGTGTACATTAATGCAATTGTGGAATACAATGTGCTGTTTTTATATACAATTTGAAATATTTTCATCACACTGGTTAACATAGCCTTCACGGCATTTTCTTAGTTATTGTGTTAACACATTTATATTCTACATTTAGTAAGTTTCACATGTACCCTTGTAAGATGCACCATAGGTGTAGTCCCACCAATTACCTTCCCTCCACTCATCCTCCCCCTTCCCCTCCCTTCCCTATCACCTTTCCCCATATTCTTGGGCTATCATAGTAGGGCCTAATACATCGGATACTTTTTCTTCCATTCTTGAGATACTTTGCTAAGAAGAATATGTTCCAGCTCCATCCATATGAACAGGAAAGAGGTAAAGTCTCCATCTTTTTTAAGGCTGCGTAATATTCCATGGTGTACATATACCACAATTTATTAATCCATTCGTGGGTCGATGGGCACTTGGGCTTCTTCCATGTTTTAGCAATTATGAATTGGGCTGTAATAAACATTCTGGTACAAATATAATGCAAATCAAAACTACTTTGAGATACTATCTAACTCCAGTAAGAGTAGCCCACATCACAAAATCCCAAATTCAGAGATGTTGGAGTGGATGTGGAGAAAAGGGAACACTTCTGCACTGCTGGTGGGAATGCAAACTAATACGTTCCTTTTGGAAAGATGTTTGGAGAACACTTGGAGATCTAAAAATAGACCTGCCACTGGATCCTACAATTCCTCTACTAGGTATACACCCAGAAGACCAAAAATCACATTATAACAAAGATGTTTATACCAGAATGTTTATTGCAACCCAATTCATAATTGCTAAGTCATAGAAGAAGCCCAAGTGCCCATTGATCCACGAATGGATTAATAAATTGTGGCATATGTACACCATGGAATATTATGCAGCCTTAAAGAAAGATGGAGACTTTACCTCTTTCATGTTTACATGATGGAGCTGGAACATATTCTTCTTAGTAAAGTATCTCAAGAATGGAAGAAAAAGTATCCAATGTACTCAGCCCTACTATGAAACTAATTTATAGCTTTCATATGAAAGCTATAACCCAATTATAACCTAAGAATATGGAGAAAGGGGAAAGGGAGG
>CAUYPK010074232.1:0-12821 GCA_963574355.1 Loris lydekkerianus
TCCCTTGCTGGCTCTCTGTGTCCTCAAAGGGATGATTGTAGGCAGGTCCCACTGGCCAGAGATGTCTGGAGTCTTGTCTCCCCAGATTCGCCAGGCCCAGTTACAGGGAAGCTGTTACTCAGCTGCCATCTTTAATCCGATTCTCGTGTGTGTATGTTTTAAGGCTTTATCTTTGTCCAAAAAAATCTGTAGAAGGTCACAATGTCTCTAGAGAAAACCTTCAAGAAAGGTGCATGTTGTTCTAGGTTGACCACTACTATTAATAGAAGGTAGATGTAGGACTTCCTATTGTGAGATTAATGAAAAAAAAAAAATCACTTACTATTGTTCACATTACTTGGTAATTTATTGTCTCCATAATGGAGAGAAGTAGGATTCAAAGAACAGCCATTGAAAATGATGAAATAGTGGAACTTATAATAAATAGAATCATAAAGGTTAGATCTATAAAGAAATCTTAGATGCCAGTTAATCTTTTCATTTTACCTGGAATCACAAATTTGGACAAAAATCTCATTTAGTCCAGATCACATCCTAGAATTGCCTCTAGCTAGGATCTTTTGCTGATTAGTTAAGAGATGGGCTAAAACTATGGGAGGGTGACGACTCCCTTTCTCATGGTCTCTGTGTCACACACTCACTTACCTTGAAGATTGAGCTATTACTTCTTGAAAGTAACTGTAAGATGCCTCCTTGCCTAAACTATCTCCTGTCACTCCTCGCTGCATCTCCTCTGGTTTTCTAAAGGTGAATTATCTCAGAGGATCACATTTGTGTTGCCTTTTACCTTTATTGTATTCTTGCTCAGACCTAGAGGACCCATGCCCATCAGTTACTGCAGTTGACAGTCAACTCTGCTTAGTCAAATCCCACTTCTGCCATAGATCTTTCCTCGACTTCTCAGCCCTGACAGATTTTGATGGCTCCTGAATTTCTGAAAAGCTTCTTACAGTTTATAACAGTGGCCCCTAAGCCTAGCTAATCTTCAAAATAAACTTTTAAAAAAATGTGCAGATTATTAGACCCTACCTCTAAGATTCTCTTTTGGGCTAGGTCTGGAGTAGAGCACAAGAATGAATCTACATTAAAATAAACACAGAAAACCTCCCAGCTGCTTCTGATGAGCAAATAGTTTTAGGAACCAATACAAGCAAATTTAATGTCATATGAAAAAATGTAATGTGATTTTGTTTTATATTCCAACCTGTAATGGGAACTGTAATGTGGCTGAGAATGGTGGGAAAAGGGGAGAAGGTGATAGGGTCTGTTTGCCAAAGAAGATATGTTGGAATGCAAGTCCTTGGAAACAATAGCTTGTAAGTAGTAAGACAAATCTGGTGAAAATGAAAATGAAGAGAGACTTCTAAGCTTATTTATTCTACTCAGCTGCTAGTTATACAAGCATGAATTGAGACTACAAAAGAAAAGTGCTTTTAAGATTAGCAAGATTACAGAGTTTAAATGAGTATGTGGGGTGGTGCTCATAGCTCAGTGGGTAGGGCACTGGCCACATGCACCAAGGCTGGCTGGCAGGTTCAAACCTGGCCCAGCCAGCTAAAACAACAATGACAACTGTAATAACAACAATAAAATAGCTGGGCATTGTGGCAGCTGCCTTCAGTCCCAGCTACTTGGGAGGCTGAGGCAAGAGAATCACTTGAGCCCAAGAGTTTGAGGTTGCTGTGAGCTATGATGCCATAGCGCTCTACTTAGGGCAACAGCTTGAGACTCCATCTCAAAAAAAAAAAAAGTATGTGTTTCACTTTGACTGGAAGTAAATACTTCCAGAGGCCCTTGCAATTCCTTTTCAGCCTTGTCTTTACTCTCTTCCTTTACTGAATTCCTTTGGCTATCAAACTTTGCGTGTATCAGAATCTTTTAGATGACTGGGTGAAACACAGCTTTCAGACTCTGTAGATCTGGGGTGAGGTCTGAGAATTTACATTTCTTTCTTTCTCTCTCTCTTTTTAAAATAGAGAGTTCAGGTTTTCCAGCCCCAGCATAGCTCCAATCTCCCCTCCCAGGTACAATTTTCCTTTTCCGGAGAAGCATATGTTGCAATGGTCTCACACATGAGTAACATGATACACAGCGTAGCCCCTCCCACTCATCCTTTAAGTCTCAGATCTCACATCATTTTCTGGAAGAAATCTACATGCAAAGCCCCATTCTTTACATTCAAAATTCTAGATAGGGGATAATTAAAATGTAATTACAAAACTGCCTGACTGAGTTCAAGGCCGAGTATGAGTTCTCCCATAACAGTTGAAAGACCCACGTGGGCCCCTCCTCCTCTGCCAGAGGCTTTGGTGCCTTTTATTCTTGCCCTATTTCTTTCTATCTTAGTAAATTCTATCTTATCACTGATCTCTGTTGTCCGTGGGTTCATTCTTTGAACCTCTGAGACAAAGGACCTACTGCAGAAAGAAATTCTGGCAACAAAATCCTGTAAACTCTACCTTTAATGTACAATTAAATCTGATCCCTTCTCACCTCCTGTTTCAAGGTGTTGGCCATACTTGGCGTCTTCCTACTAAGGAGTAGAATACACTCATCTCTAGTTTGGGTCACTGTAGTAGCTTCTTGACCTACTCTTGTTCCCTCAGAGATTATTCTGAACATAGCTTTTTTAAAGTATGAAGTCAGGCTGGTGTTAAGGCTCATGCCTATAATCCTAATGCTTTGGGAGGCTGAGGCAGGAGGATCACTTGAGACCAGGAGTTTGAGACCAATTTAAGCAACCATGAGACCCCATCTCTACAAAATATAGAAAAAATTATCTGGGCACGATGAGGCACACCTGTAGTCCTAACTTCTTGGGAGGCTGAGGCAAGAGGATTGCTTTAGCCCAAAAGGTTGAGGTTGCCGTGAGCTATGATGATGCCATGGCATTCTAGCTGGGCTGGCCGAGCAAGAACTCGTCTCAAAAAAAAAAAAAAAAAAAAAAAAATAGTATCAAGTCAGATCAAGTTGCTCTTCTGCTCAAAATCTCCACCAGTTCTCATAACATTTGGAGAAGATTCCACATTACTGGGGCCTACAATTCCGTGAGAGAACTGGCTTCTGGTCACCGCTCTGACCTAGTTTCCTATGTCCCTCTTTCGTGTTCTGTGCTGCTACTTCTTGTTATTCTGCACGTGTATCAAACACATTCCTTTCCTGGTACCTTTGCTCTTTTTCTTCTCCCAGATGTGTGTGTGTGACCCACACCTTCTCTTTATTCACATCTCTGCTCAAAATATCATCCTTTCCAAGAGACCTTCTTGATACTCTCCTCAAAATAGTGCTACCCCTCCACCACGCACAGCATTAATCTGCACTTGTTTATATTTGTTTCTTCTACTAGAATGTTCACCCCAGGCGGGCAGGATATTTTGTTTTCTATCAGGTACACTTAGACCATAGTAGAAAGGACTTGATAAATGTTTATTGAATGAATACAGTTGACAGGGTGCATTTATGATAGTGAACTGGGTTGGAAGATTGGAAGAATGACAATCGGAACACTTTAAAAAGTAAGAAATGGCTTTAAAGATGAAGGGCAATTAAGTTTTTTTTTTTTTTAATTCCATTTCCTTTATTTTAATTTTTTGTTTTACACATAACACATACACACACCACCACCACCACCACCTCCAAGAATACAAAAACATTTCTGTATTTGAATTTTTTATAATTTAAACACTTTCCATTATATTCATTAAATATTGACTAGATAAGCTATCCATGAAATATTCCTGATAAATTGAATTCTTATTCAATGTTAAAGTTTTTATTAAACTCAGTTTTTTTAATTGCTAAATTATAGCTGTGTACATTAGTGCAATCAATGTGTACAATGTGCTGGTTTCATATACAATCTGAAATATTCTCATCAAACTGTTCAACATAGCCTTCATGGCATTTTCTTAGTTATTGTATGTAGACACATCTGTACCAGAATGTTTATTGCAGCCCAATTCATAATTGCTAAGTCATGGAAGAAGCCCAAGTGCCCATCAACCCACGAATGGACTAGAAAATTGTGTTACATGTATACCATGGAATACTATGCAGCCTTAAAGAAAGATGGAGACTTTACCTCTTTCATGTTTACATGGATGGAGCTGGAACATATTCTTCTTAGCAAAGTATCTCAGGAATGGAAAAGGAAGTATCCAATGTACTCAGTCCTACTATGAAGCTAAATTACAGCTTTCACATGAAGGCTATAACCCAACTATAACACAAGACTATGGGGAAAGGGCCAAGGAAGGGGAAGGGAGGGGGGAGGTTTGGGTGGAGGGAGGGTAATGGGTGGGGCCTCTTCTATGGTGCATGTTAGAATGGGTACAGGGGATTGCACTAATGTACACAGCTATGATTTAACAATAAAGAAAAAAAAAAAAAAGAAAAAAGAAAAACTATAACATGCCTAAGAATAAATCTAAGAAGTCCTGAATAGATAGATGCAGCACCAAACCTTCTTTCTGAAAAAACACACATTATAAGCATGTAATTCTATTAATTCAACACAGCCTGATCAAAATTGCAACAGTGTTTTTCACAGACCTAAAAAAAGATGATTCTAAAACTCACCCAAAAGAAAAAAATGTATCAGAACAACTGAGAACATTTTGATAAAGAGAAACCACAAAGAAAGAATTGCTCTCTCAGCTAATATAATATAAATAAAGATAAAATAATTAAAATACACTAGCATGGGTTTAACACCAGACCAGATAAAGAGTACCATAGAAACTGGGAATCCAGAAAAAGGATCATGCTATAGTAAAAATTAGTATATGATAAAAGTGGCATTTCAAATTAGCAGGGAAAAATGGATTATTTAATATAAAATGTGAGATGGATTATTTATCACAGCTCAATTTACAATTGCCAAGATGTGTAAACAACCTAAATGCACATCAACACGTTAGTGGATTAATAAACTTTGGACTATGCATGCAATGTAATACTATTCAGCCGTAAAAAAGATGGAGAATTTATATCTTTTGTATTAACCTGGATGGAATTGAAACACATTCTTCTTAGTAAAGTATCACAAGAATGGAAAAGCAAGTATCCAGTGTACTCGATATTAATATGAAGATAGTAGAAGACCTAATAAATGCCCACACAAGAGAAAAGCTCAATTCAAGTTGGGGGGGGGGAGGGAAAGAGGGGGGAAAGCGAAGAAGGAAGGGGGATTGTTGTTTCTCTTTATCAAAATGTTCTGAGTTGTTCTGGTACATTTTTTTCTTTTGAGTGAGTTTTAAATTCATCTTTTTTAGATCTGCAAAAAATGCTGTTGCAATTTTGATCAGGCCATGGGAGTGGTGTCCTCACACTTAATGGGCACAATGTAAGGGTATATGGCATAATTCCTAGATGTGGGACAAAACTACAACAGGGATTTTACCTAACAAATTCAAAGATTGTAACCTAATGGTTTGTACCCTTACATTAATCTGATTTTTTTTTTAAGTGTGAGATGGTTTTGAGAAAAGAACTAAAATTAAGTCCCTACCTCACAGCCTATGTCAACACTTGGTTGGGAAGGCCATACTGTTACCATGACCCTTCACTCAAAGTTGAGTCTTAACAGGCTTTTATGCTCAAAGCCACTTTCAGTCTTAATTCTGTTTGGTGCCTAAGATCATTGCAACCCTCCAAGTCCCCACTTATCTAGTATAACTTTTCCTCTTCATATCTGTTTGTGTGTTAAAGTAATAATAGCTCCCCCCAAGAGGACATTATTATGTCCTTTTCCTAATCCCTGAAACTTATGAAAATATCACCTTACAAAGTGCAACAGTTTGAATATGTCCCTCCCAAAGCATGTGTTGGAAACTTAATCCCCAAAGCAACAGTGTTGGCAGGTGGGGCCTAATGGAAGATGTTTAGATCATGAGGGCTCCACCTTTGTGAGTGAATTAATGCCGATTATAACAGGGTTTCAAGCTTTGAGTTTAATATCTTCCTCTCTCTCTCTCTTTCTTTGCCCTTCCACCATGAAATAACACCATCTTTGCCAGATGCCAGCCCCTGGATCTTGGACTTCCCAGCCTCCAGAATTATGAGCCAATAAATTCTGTATGTTATAAATTATCCAGGCTGGGCACGGTGGCTCACACTTGTGATCCTAGCACTCTGAGAGGTTGAGGCAGCAGGATTCCTTAAGCTCAGGAGTTTGAAGCCAGCTAAAAATAGAAAAAATTCCTCAGGTATTGTGACAGGCACCTATAGTTGTAGCCACTTGGGAGGCTACGGTAGGAGGATCACTTGAGCACGGGAGTTTGCTTGGCACAGCTGGTAACCTGGGTTAACAGAGTGAGACTCTGGTTCAAAAAAATGAAATAAATTATCCAATCTATGGTATACAGCACAAAAGGGACTAAGACATATAGTGAAAGAGACTTTGTGTAAGTAAATTAAGGATATTGACACAGGGAGATTATCCAGGTGGGCTCAACCTAATCTCACAAGTCCCTATAAAAAGGAAGTGGTATAGTCAGAGTCAGAGGGAGAGATGAGAAGCCAGAATGGTTAGTGCTACAAGCCAAGGAAGGCCAACAGCCTCTAGAAACTGGAAAAAGCAAGGCAACAGATTCTCCCCTAGAGCTTCCAGAAGGACCAGCCCTGTGAATACCTTGATTTTAGCCCACTGAAATACATTTTGCAGTTCTGAACTCAAGAACAGATAATAAATTAGTGTTGTTTTAAGCCACCAAGTTTGTGGTAATTCGTTACAGCAGTGATAGGAAACTAATACAACTTGCAAAGCAGCTAGTCCTTTTCCGAGAACTCTCTGTAATCCAGGCAGGAACCTAGGACACAGTGCCACCCTCAGAGAACTCGCCGTCCAAGGCAGCCATTCACTAATTAGCAATCCATTACTTATGGGATTTACTTACAGTTGATTTTGATAGATTTACTTTACATGAGCTTCTAAGAAAGACAGCTAGCTCTGAGAGCTCTAGGAACCACTTCCAAAAAGGAAGGAACCACTTCCTTTTTATAGGGACTTATGAGATTAGGTTGAGCCCACCTGGATAATCTCCCTGTGTCAACATCCTTAATTTACTTACACAAAGTCTCTTTCACTATATTTCTTAGTCCCTTTTGTGCTGTATACCACAGATTGGATAATTTATTTCATTTTTTTGAACCAGAGTCTCACTCTGTTGACCCAGGTTAGGGTGCTGTGCCAAGGGCTGGGGACTCCCAAGTCCAGCCTCTTGAGAGGCAAGAAAATGTGCCCTAAAGATGTGATGATTAAGCTGATCTCTCAGGTTTGAGCAGGAGTCAGTGAAGCCAAGAGTAAGCAAAGACTGATCAAGGCAGAGGGAACAACACAAGCAAAGGCCCTGAGGCTGAAAGGCAGCCAGTGGTGAACAGAGCAGAGAGACAGGAGCAGGAGCAGCCAGACAGAGTCGGCTCTGGGTAGGGCCCGCCTGCTCAGCTGTGCACCGCCCACCCCACCCCCTGCTGAAGGCACAAATATTCAGAGGGTTTTTTTTGTTTTGTTTTGTTTTTAATGTTCATAGTTCTTGATTGAAGAGTTTCAGGATCTGAGTTATTTGTCATCATTAGCTGCAGAACAAAAGAAAGGAAGAGGCTGGCAAATCCTGCAGCACCCCAGGATTGCATCACCAGAGAAATGGGTGCCTGAGCTCGGTGGCCAAGTCAGTCACTGGAGGCAGGAAGAGAGATAAGCCCTTCCAGGGGCACAGGAATGACAAAAATGTCAGAAGCCGGAGGCAACTGGCCTGATTGCAGACAGCCAGAACCAAATCTGAAGGAAACTACTACTTCTCAAAGAGGCTTCACAACCACAAGGGCTGGGGACTCCCAAGTGAGACTCAGGTGGGTGTTCAGAGGGCCTAGAGGCCTCCAAGGGCCAGTGGAGCAGCAGGTGGCCTGCACAGGGCATGACCCAGAGGCAACTCCCTGGGGAACTCTGGGCATGCTCAGGCAAATGCCACATTGGCCTGCCCTTCCAGAATGAGGAAGGGGGTTTGGGACCAGATTCTCACCAACAAAGACATAAAATATTGAGCTACAAACCGCAACCCAGTTATGGGTACAAACAGCTTACACACACACTGAGCAAATGTCTATGCTCACACGGGGTGGAGCCCCACCCCCCAATCCTGTGAGTTGGAGGGAGGGAGCTACAGAACTAAGGGGAGACATTGAGTAATAACTAGTCTCTACAGCTAACAGACACATTCCCCATTTGACCCCAACCCAATCTTAGTCACTTCATTTCACTGGCGAACGGCTTGACTATAGATCCCAAAGGTGAAAGGCTTGATTATAAATCCCAAAGCAGTGATCACCCAGTCCATCTGCACAAGACTCAGCAGAAAAAGCACTTTCCTCCACCTCAGGGCCTTCTGGGGTCCCCTCTCCTGTCCCACCCCCAGGACATGAAGCTCATGAGAGAGCCTCAGCCTCAGACCTCATCACAAGCATCTAAGCACCCCCAGACCCTCAAAGTGTTCCTCAATCACATTCCTGGGACTGTTCTGTGCTGAGGCTCCCTCCAAATGGCTGAAGTTCAACTGGGAGTGCAAACAGACCCTACCCTTCTTCACTCCTGGCCTTGAAAACCTAAGCAGGGTCCTGAGAGATATGAAAAAACCAACAGGATCCCAGCTTCAGTATTTGTCTGGCTCTCCTACAATACCTGGGGTGGGCATAGCTGAAGGATGAGATTAGAAATGACCTTGGTGATCAAGCTTAGGATCAGCTCCTGAAGAGTACCCGGAACCTTCTGGAGCACTTATCGCATTCTACAAGACCCACCTCAAATGGTGACTCCTCCAGGAAGTCCTCAGCATTTAGCCTTTATCCACAAGGCCACCATCTCAGAGTGTATAGCCTGGAACCCCACCCTAGCAATAAAATGCTCCCCAAGAAAGGATTCTGTGGCTTCACGTGTTTGTGAAACTCATCATTTCTCCTGAAGCTTTGCAAGATCAAATCTCGGATGCACTGCACCATCTGAGACAGCCTTTATCATTTCCCAAGGCCACATAGAGGGTTTACTAGATATTGTTCTAAGCACTTTATTAATGTTACCTCATCTAAGCCCCAGAATGACTTAAACACTATTATCATTCCTATTTTACAGATGAGGAAACTGAGGCACAGAGAAGTTAGGGAACTCAGTCAGGGCCACACAGGCCAGATTCAGACCCAGGCAGCCTGGTTTACACCATTCCTCTCTAGGAAGGAAACTCCAGAGCATTGCCAACAAGCATTCCCCAAGTTTTGCTCATAACAACCATTAATACCAACAGAAGCAGCTCAGGAAATACTGCTCTGGGCAGCAGAGAGCTGGCAAAGGTCATTGTGTCAGCAGACAATGTGGCCAGCTCTGACCTTTACGCAGATCCCTCTGGAGGCATCTGGGGGTGGGGGCAGACACGGAGGCACAGAAGGCCAGAACCCAGGCCTACCTCCCTGAGTATTACAAAACTAACCTGGACCAAGTCCAGCTCATTTCCAGGTGGTCTCTTACAGGCCACCAAAGAGTAGCATCTAGACCCTGGTTTCTGGGATGCAAGCAAAGATCAGCCTGCATGGGCTGCAGACCCTGACAACTCAGAGAACAGTACATCATGTGTCCGCTTCCATAGGATCATCTGCAGGATTCCCAGAGCACTTTGTGCTAACATTCCTGAAAATCCTCTGACAACGGTTATTGTTGCTGTATTCCCCTGCCCGCGGTAGAGCTGGTCGGACTCCAGCTCACACACTTTCGAAGTGGCAATGAAGTGTCACCCCAGTTCCAGCCAAGAGAAGCCTGTTCATCTTGCCATAGGAATTGTTTCTGTGGGAATGGATTTTAAAATAACAGACAGGCTGAGGGATGAGGGGGGCGAGATACAGAGTGAGAAGATTCAGAAAACCATGGGGCTTTAGGACAAAGGCTTACCAGATGGTTACATCGAGGCCATTCCATGTGATTGTCAGGAAAAGCGTCCCCTCCCCATCTACTCCCACTTCAAAAGAAGAAGCAGGGCCCCTAATGCTGGAACCTCTGTGCCTCCTCCCAGGCAGGGCTCCTAACGCTGGGGCTTCTGTGCCACCTCCCAAGGTGGCTTACAGAACTGGTGTGGTGGAACAGAGCACAGATAGGGACCTCACTCCACAGTCCCTCAGACCGCAGACCTGCACTGGGGTAAGAGCCACTGCCTCAGTTACCCAGAGAACAGAGGCCAAGGAATGCATTCATGCATTCATTCATTCATTCTCTCTATGGACATCCACTGAACAGCTGATACGTGTGAGTCTGCTGCTGAAATTTGAGGTTGAAAGCTCAATGGAGAAAAAGTAAAAGTATTTCACAAAAATGCAAGGTGTGCAAACACTGACTTGTGGCTATTTCAAAGCTAAGAAAAGATTGCAACATCTCTGTGATGTTCCTAGAAGCAAAGCATCCAGCTCCTCAGTGTTCCTCAAGTGCTACAGGCACCCCAAGCACTCAGGTTGAAACCTGTCCCTGCCTATCTGTGCTCCCCCATGGGGTCAAGTGCTGATGGCTCTGCAGTGCCTCTCTCCTCTGCTCCATCCAACACCTCAGCTGCCTCTTGGACTACTAAAACTGCCAGCTAGCTGGCCACTCTCCTTCCCCTGCTAGCATCTCCCCCACCAGCAAATCTGCCACAAGACTAAGACCAAGCTCAGACTAGAAAGCCCAAGCTCCATAAGGTGGCAGAAAAGAAGCTTCATATTTAGCCATTTTGAATTCAACCCCATTAACCACATACGTCAGGCACCAGCTGATGATGCCTTCCAGCCCTTCTATAGCTATCTATCTGCCCGAAATGCTCCAGTCCCTTCCTGGAACTCTTCTGCTCATCCTACCTCAAACAGGGACTCCTCCAGGAAGTCCCCAGCATTTGGCCTTTATCCACCAGACTAGCATTTCCCCACATATAAGGCCTGGCATTGGTACCATCCTAACAAAATACTCTCCAGAAAAAAATCCATGGCCTCATGTATTTGTGAAAGGCAAAGTCAGCACACTCCATGGTCACGAGCCTGATAGAATATTTACTATATATTTTTCTAATAATTTTATTATTAACACATTTAAGCCCCAGAACAACTTTAAGCAGTAACTGCTATGATCATTTTCTTTTCATAGATGAGGCAGCAAGACTCCCAAAGTCTCACACACCCAAATCCCCCTAGACAAGTGATTGCTCATATGCACCCTGCCTGTCCAGCCTCCTTTGCACACATTTGTCTGCACACTTGCTCTTGGGCCCTGCTTCCCCACCCAGCATATGAAGTCATCAAAGGCGGAGACTGGGTCTGAATCATCTCACTCCCCACCTCAACAAGCCCACAGTAAGTGCTCAGTAGTAACTTCTTGAATTTGCACCAGGGAGCAAAGAGGCAAAGGCCCAACCCTGCAGAGACACGCAGTCCAGTCAGAGGCATACAGTCCTGTGAATGTGATCATTCACTCCCACAGGGTTTGCTGGGAGCCTCCACTGTGCAGGCCTCCGGCAGAGCCTGCCTGCCCTCACACTTGAGTCCCCTGACTCACCACTGCCTAGCGTGGCTCAACGGATGTTCGCTCCCAAGAGGTAGGGGCCGGTGGTGGGCAGGATTCAGCCCAGCTCAGGGACTCCTGTCCAAGGACCACTCTGGGGAGTGAAAAAGGTAGGAGGAAGGATTCCATCTGCAGGGAAGGAAACTACAGAAGTGAGTTCTCAGTACCCAAACCACAAACAATCACAGAGGGCCACCCACACATGAGATGAACAGAGGCAGGAGGTAAGTCCAGGAAGACTTCCTGGAGGAAGAGTGCTTGCGATCGTGCCAGAAGAGGATGGAGCTGAGGTGGAAGGAGACATTCTGAATGAGGAGGGGACAAACACCAAGCACCTCACCTCAGCAGAAACAAGAGAGAGACTCTGAAGTCAGGAAGAGCTGGGAGGACCAGGTTCAGGAAGCGGGGAGAGAGAAACCCCGCCACAGCCCCAGCACACTGGCCTCTCACAGCAGGCCAGACCCACGAGGAGGCTGTGGAATTCATTAGCTAACGCTTGACAAGCACTTTTTTATGAACTAGATGAAATACAATAAAACAGAAAGTATCACATATGGTCATAGTAATTATTATTTCATGAAACGTGTTTGGGGGGGGGGGGGAAGGCACGCACGTGCATTTATGTCCTCAGTGACCACAAAAGGTATTTCTTATTTCATGCTGAAAGGAATCTCAAGAAACTCACTGCAGTCCTTTCCAAATGTGGCTGCACAGAACAACCACCTGGGAGACCATTAAAATGCAGATCTCCAGAGCCTGGGCCGACAAACACAGGTCTGGGCATCCAGCTCTTTTCTATCTCCTGGTTCATCCTGATGAGCCAACAGCCCTGGTGCTGAGGGGGTGCCTAACACAGGAGGTCAAGACACACTAAGTAACCTGCGGAGGCTCTCGTTCAGAAAGCAGGGAAGGCACTAAAAAATAAAGCCTTTGTTCATTCTTCTGTGGTCTCTGTTACTTGACTTATCATTTAGTTGCCATATAATGCCATGCTTCCTCTTGGACCGGAACATGTGTGAGACCAGTGCAGACCCTTATGGGCACACAGGGACCTCCCCCACGTGTGGGATCCAAAATGAGTAAAAACCCTGAACACTGGGCAGGAACAAAGCTGTGTTTCTATAAAATCAGGTCGAGGTCCAATATCACTGGCTCATTAACCAAGAATCTAACTATTATTCTTCACTGCCCTCCATAGCACCAATGACGGGTAAGATTCCCAAAGCGGGGACAACCTAAGACAGGATATGGAGAGGCTGCATGG